>JAFEMH010003457.1:0-264322 GCA_022495995.1 Adenophora triphylla var. japonica | reverse complement strand
GAGTAAGTCTTTATTAGGATGCTTAGAAATAAGGTACTCTGCATCTTGAAAAATTAATATTAGCCTTAAGCTCACTTTGCTTTGCTGCTAAATTACGCTCATTATTTTGGAAACACACATCCCATAACCGTCAGAACTAATTATCCTATGAGTAGAATGTGTTAAGGACTCCGTGAGAGATGTCGGGCGGAGTTAGCCAAGTGGTGGGCACCAAGTTGAGCACGTATGACATATCATACGAGCCAAGAACAAACCTATCAAATCACAGCTCCTAGCCTATGGGTTGTAGTGACTTCACCCAAGTTCATGCGGCTGAGGTAGGACCCCTGAAGTGCAACAACTTGAAGGTAAAACTATTCCTAGATTTTGGACATTATTTACTGAGATGGAGCCTCAAATTCCAAGGGAACTGGTTTGGGAATAGTCCTAAAATCCCCTCAAGGTGATATCAATACCTCAAGCCGTATCTTGTGAATTCTAATGCAACAAATAATGAAGCCGAGTATGAAGCCACTAATCATGTGGTTTAACTACGGCTTTGAGTTTGAATATTACACATTTAAATGTATTTGTTGGATTCTCAATTACTAGCTAACCGAGCTTTAATGGCGCTTATATGGCTGAAGCATTCCAAGAATGACTACGTACCTCCAACATGTTAAAGCTTTGGCCGAGATTTCTATCATTCTCTTCTGGAACGAGGTGTCCCCGGAGAAAGAAAATACGCAGGCGTGACGCCTTGGCCAATCCCTTGGGTTCAACTTGCAAATCAATGTTCGCATACTAATATCCCCATTATTTATGTTAAGTACCGGTGATAGACCAAGTTGAAGAAACTCAAGTGGTTACTTCCACCTATTGGGACACAAAGATGCTAAGCCTTCGGGACCCAACCCATTACTGAAGTTCCTTCAACTTGGAACTATTCCCCCTGATGTTAAGAATGTTAGGTCATTTAAGATTCGAACTTCAACTTTCGTTGTAATAGATAATATAAGCCGTTCAAGAAGTCTTTTGGTGTGGCACTACTTGAGATGTGTCGATAATGAAAGCAAGTTGAAGGCTGGTACTTTCAAGTGGAAATCCATGTAAGTGAATATGTGGGAACCATTCTGGAGGAAAGGCACTTGCAGATCAAAGGCCCTCGTAGACGGGATATGCGGCCAACCATGCGTCAAATTCAGATGCCATGAACTATGTGCGAAATGTGACGCCCGCCAAAGACATGAAGCAACATCTTGCATCAACCCTGCCCGAACCTCTACATCACTATAGTCTCAATCTTGGCCTTTCATGCGGTGCAATGGGCATGGATATTTCGTAGGCAAGTTGCCCAAAGCTCCAGGAGGCAAAGTATTCATGTTCGGCTCTAACCGATTATTTCTCGAAGTGGATCGAGGCGTAAGCTTATGTGCAAGTAAGCGGATAAAGAGGTAATTTCATTTTTAAAGAAAAATATCATTAGCAGGTTTGGTGTACCATATCAAAGATTGTATGTGACAATCTGAGTTCACATGATTCATAAGAAATAAAAAGACCAGGGATTTTTGTGCTCGTTGGGGCTATTGCAAGTTGAATCCATGTCCACACCTGTCCCACCCTCGAAAGCCAGACTGGCCCGAAGCTGAGATCAAGCAACAAGTTTGGATCATCAACTTGACTTGAAGAAGGTTGCGTCTAGACCGAGGAAGAGAAGAGAGTGGGAAATGGGTTGAAGAATTACCACTTGTGCTGTAAATGAGCATAGAACTACTTCTAAAAGGAGCCACAGGTAGTGACTCCCTGATTCTTTAGTATTCTGAGTTGAAGCCGTGATTCCAGTTAAGCAACGATCCCTCACGGCTAGAGTATGGGCTTATTGACTCAAGATGAAAATAACCTTTTGCTAACTCAAGACTTAGATACAATTGATGAGATCGAAAGTTCTAGCCAAGATAAGGACGGCGGTCTTTATCGCCAGCCGTCAATTTCTAGAGTCTTACAACAAGAATGTCGGAGTTAGAAAGGTTCCAGGGTTCGGGTGATTTAGTTTTGAGAAAAGTATTTCAAAAATACAAGAGAATTGAATGCAAGTGTAAGCCGGCTCCCAGTGGGAAGGCCCATATCTCATGTCGATGCCGAAGCCGGCAAAGGTGCATACCGGGCTTGTCAACCCCCGAGTGGAGACCGAGAATCCCTAGAAGTTGGAGACGCTTATCCACTTGAAACTTTATTTCACGTAAGTCCCAAGCTTATTTATTACTAGACTCTTGAGTGTACGGTTTTAAATTTATGTCAAGTTCAATTACGCATTTTCAATTTTTCTACTCTTATTAAAACATTATCGACTTGGGCGTCGGAGGGCGTGCGTTAGCTATGCTAACGCCCGGCCACCTATGTAACATAAATTTGTTTTGCGAGGTGTAACTTGAGCAAAGCGGGAGTAGGCTCAACATGTTGAACACGCCAAGCACGGGGCCGATACTTGTTGAGACCTAAGCCGGACCAGGACAAACATGTTGACACGCGAGCACGGGCTGATACATGTTTGAGCCTCGAGGAAGAGACAAATGGTCAAGCATGTTGACACGCCTAAGTACGGTTGGATACATGTTTGAACCCGAAGAAGAAAATTTCAACATGTTGACACGCCAAGATTTTGGCCGTGATACATGTTGGAATTCTAGCCGGCGAGGTATAGAGCTTGTTGACCACGCCAGATCTCGGGCGATACTTGCTCTTTATCCCTTCAGAAGCGATTTACCTCTCGATCAGAAAGGTACTATTGGTTAAAAGATTTACACATGCTTTTCTTACGAATTAAGGTTTTGAGGTACCTTTCGCTGGGCGCACGTTTTCACACTTCTTTAAAGTTGTGAACTATTGGGTTGTAACATTTTCATGTTTACCTACGGTCTTTATAAGCATTTACATGTTATCCAAAGAACAACAAGCGTCCTCGGGGGACATAACTTACTTTGCTAAAAACCGTTAAATGTCTTTTTCAAAAGATTTTTTTCGCTTAAAGGACAAGTTGGATAAGCCAACAAGTCCCTAAAAACCTAAAAAAGTTTGAAGTACTAGACCAACCCTAGTACCCCCAAAAAGAAATCTGTCTCGGTTCTTACGAATCCATTACAAACCAAAAAACATTGTTTTAAATGGACCACTCCCTCATTTGTTGTACCAATAAAGGTACACAAATAAAGCGAAAAAATTGTTTTCATCCAAAATACCCAAAAACTTTAAAAATGTTTTTCAAACTTTTCAACTCTGGCCGCCGCTGGTGTCAAGCGTCTTGCACTTGATCATTTGAGAGTAGCCACTATGGTGCTTAAATCCTCAAGTTAGCATCATCAACCTTCCGAGCTCTCCTAAAAAAGGCCGCGGAATTCACTTCTTCTGCATCCGGGCCGGGCTTACACCAATATGAAAGAATCTCTCCAAAACTTTTCTCTCATCTTCCAAGTTCCAAGCTATGGCCTCGTCCATTTTCATATTCTTCAATCATTTGTAAGATACGGGTCTCCAACAAAGTCTTGGTGGCATTGAATTTGAAGTTCCCCTCTGCAACTTCAAGCTCTTTCATATGAGCCTTATTCTCGGCACGAATGGCTTTCACCTTCTTCTCCCAAGCGTTCAAAATCCTTCTTCAAACCTTCCACCTCACTGCATGCTTGTTTGCCTCCCTCTTCAATTTCTCCACTTCCTTGGCACTTTTGGTAGCCTCCTTTTGATTAACGGCTTCGTGACCAAGCCTCGCCGCTTTGATCTTCAATGCATCAATGTAGGCCACAATCGGGGTCATGAGTTCTGCACCAAAAAAGATGTTAGTACTTTATCAAGCTCTTTGATAAAATTTAAGATTCCTTCATCTTTACCTTCTCAACAAACCCTAAATTTTTCTCCTAACTTCTCCATGTCCATATCACTGTTTGCATCTGTGGCCTCGGCTTCCACTTTGGCTTTCTTTTCTTTGCATCCCCCTTCTTCTTGGATGCGGCCACATGGGAGCTAGCCACAATAGACACAGGGGTAGGGGTTTTCCATCCTTCTTTGCCAAGCTTTTTGCTCTGCTTGCAGCAAGAAAGGTCGGGCCTGGATAACGAGTTTCCTTGGAGCGAGTGGCTGCAAAATAGAATGAAGAGTTAGAAGCAGATTAAAGGGGTTAGAACAACTTGGAGATAAGCAAAGATTTAAAGTATTTGACTAACTGTAGACATTGGGATAGGCTCGAAAAGGTTTCTTCAAGGTTTGCCTCTCGGGCTTCTTTGGGACCAACTTCCTTGTTAGAATGCAACAAATAGAGCGGTAGTGCCTTAAAAGTTCTCACTAAGGGTTCCAAGTTATAGATCTCGCTCACTCTTTCCTCTGTGTTGTCTTTAAAGGGAAAAAGCACATCCAATTTCGCAACTAGGCCAAAGAAAAATTTGGAGAAATAGTTAGTACATTCTTTGAAAACCATCATTAGAGTAAGAAAAATTGCCTACTACCTTGGGACCTCCATTTGAAGTTGGCACCCACATCCTTCACCAGGGTGCTCTTCTTTGCAAAAAAGAACTTGTTCTTCCACCCTCTATCGAAGGGATCAACATTGTCAATTAGGAAGGCGTCCTACCAACCCTAACCCTAAAACCATATCTCCCTAAACCAAAGCTCCTAAATTCATGCGTAAAAGCAAATTCCTCACAGACCAATTGCTAACTCTGTTTCCTCTGCGCATTTAGCCCCTTACTAGGGTTTGAAGGCTTCTCCATCCTTGAGGCATGAGTTGGGCATAGTTAAGCTTGGAAGATACAAAGAAGCTGGGTGATTAAAATTGGAAACGGAATTTTAGGCCAATAGTGAACGGATATTCAGGGAAACATACCCATTCCGGGGAAAAACACTCTGGAGTTAGGTCAGGATGGGTAAAAAGTTCGGTTTCAAAAGCCATGGCGTGATTCCTCTTGATAATTTCTAAATTAACGGCAGGAATGGTACACTTTTCTTTTTCAGGATTCTTTAACATGTTTTGGGTGAGAAAACCTTCGGGCAAACCCTCTCCACTCTCAATTAAAGTTACCACCTTTCTCTTCCCCATTTTTCAAACTTAAAACAAAGATTCAAAGATGGAACTAGAAAGGAAACAAGAAACTCACCGGCAATTTCTACTTGATTCTCCTCTCCAAAAACCGTCTTCTCCTGGTTCTCCTTCTTCTTCCCGTAATCTTTTGAAAGCTACGCTTTTTGAAAGGGAGAGTTGGAACAGGAGTCTTCTTATTTATGGAGGTTGGAAAGTGGTTGAGACCTTTTAAAACAAATACACCTTTTTGCCTCGAGAAACTACCTGAAAACCGTCCCATCGCGTCTCTTTTTAAAAAAACCGTCGTTCCTTTCTTATTTTGGCAAACCTTTTGAATTCTTTTTGTCTCTTTCTATTCTTCTTTTTTAAAATTCAAAAAGTTTGGGGGCAATTGTTGGGCCCTACATTTTCAGTCAACATGTTTTGCAACTTACGCCTAAACAACTTGGTACTAACAACTTGGGTTGTTCTGTTTACAACTTGGTTTTTACAGGTTGGGACGCATAACGCTTTTCCTATTTTATAGGGAACGTGCCAAAGACCAGTTCAACCACGATTCTTCAGCAAGCCAACGATTATCTCTTTCCCAACGGATGAGTGCGGATAAATCTCCAAGGATAAACCTCAATTCCGAGTTTGTAGGCCCTCATTGTTATTTAGTTTTATTCTTGAGGTATAAAAGGGAACATACACTGTAAATTCACACATGCACTACACTAGCCTAAGCTCCCTTTTTATACGCTCTTAGCATTGTAATCTCAAGAAAATTCATAGTAAACTTTCGGTCAAGGCAGGAGCCACATCCTCCCGGGGTTTTATGCCGGCGAACAAGTTGTTCAAGGGCTTTCCCTAGTCAACAAATGTCTTGTGTCCATTTCTATTCAACTTGATAGTCATTGTACCTAGATTCATATCACTTTAGTCACTTTTCCCATCATACAAATCTAATTGTTGAAATTTGACCAAAACAGCGTACTAATTAAAAATTAAATGAAATCCCCAAAACCCTAATTCATTTCGAGAAAGTGAAAACATACCTAAAATCAACTCTTTGTGCTGATGCAATCTCGATACCGGACCGGACAAAGAAAACCCCATCAGGCGGAAAAGTAATTACATTATTCAAACTCCGATTCTCGACATCAATCACTTGCAAAACATCCCCAGCTTTGGTTCCAAAGAACCCGGCATTCTTGATTATGAAAAGCTGTTCTTTCTCGGTAGTCCACAGCAACCTCCAAGTACCGGAAAGAGATTGACCGGTGGTCACTTTATCGCGACCCAGAACGGACATGGCATCGATGGCTTGGACGATTTGGGAGAGCTTTTGAGGGTTTGATTGGGTTTTGAGGCCTCTGTCTTGGTCGGAGATCAAGGAGAGAAGGTGGGATTTGGAGGAGAGGGATTGGTCTGTGAGGGACGAGAGGAGATGTCGCCGTCTAGAGAGAGAAAGGAGTGAGGCGCTGAGAGCTCGTAGAGAGAGAGAGTGAGAGGGGAATGAATGAAAAAAAAAATAGATTTTTCTTTATATATAAAGACTTAAATGTAAATTTAACAAAACATGAGGGGTATAATTGAAAATCAAAACCCTAATAAAACGGATCGGATCGGATTTCGGGTCGAATACATTTCGGATCGGATCGGATCGGGTTCGGATCGGATCACACCATAAACCGAACCCGATCCGAAATCCGATCGGATCGGAAAAATTTCTGCCAAATCCGAATTTTTCGGATCGGATCGCCTTCGAAACGGATCGGGTTCGGTAAAATTGCCATCCCTAGAAAAACGGGTAAGGCGCCCCAAGAATTAAATGCACAAAACAGTTTTCGAGGCGTGACAAGACTGGGGGGCCCCAGAATGGCAACCGTCAGTTACAGGAAACAACACCGAGGACACGTGGTGAACCTGTTCGTATCCCATAGCCGAGGACGAGGAGACTTTCTACTCGACCTAAGCCGAGCTAGAAAGTCGGGGGTCACTGAACGGTATAAACTGAGATACGCACATGGGCTTGCTCGAGCTGGGCCTAATTGGATTGGGCCATGAATATTATCTAAATAACCAAGTATCAGGGCCGAGTAAGGTCTTCCTCGTATGACGAGGAACGTTTATCTCGGCCTTATGACGTCATGCTTGGGCCGTCATGTCGCAAGTGATGAGGAGAGAAAAGTTCTTACCTCGGCATTTCATCATTGTGACGAGGAAACAAAATCATTTACCCCGGCACATCTCCGTGTCGGCCAATCTCCAAATGACGAGGAAGCAGAATCATTTACCTCGGTCTATTTGCCAAGGCCGAGGTAGAACATTCATGTTCCTCGGCGTTCCGGCTAGCGATTATACGGTCCTTATACAAATAAGGATTATACATTCATGATCCAATCTGGATTGTAACCAACTACACCACTTCAAGTCAAACAAGGACTCCTTAACAGATATAATTCTCATAGGATTACATCTTATCTCTTTACAAGTTTACTTCAACATGGATTCTATCAATCCATCCCTATAAATACAAGCCCCATGGCTCATAATTAGGTACGTTACTTTTTACATTGGGGAAACTCTGTCAATTTGTTTTCTCATATACAAACCGTGAACTTACTCTCACGCCGGAGGGCCTTTAGCCGGATCCGCCCCGACTTAGTTTACGTGTTTTCTCTTATTTTCAGGCCTTGCAATCACCGGAGCAATCATCGCTTGGATTTGGACTGTTTTGACGATTTTGACATCATCACATGGGTTTTTTAATATAATTTACATACAACATCTTGCGTAACATGTACTCCTACCATTCTATTCTATAATATTTATAATGTTTATTATTTTGATGCTAAAATATTACAAAAAAACGCGTATTTCATTAAAATTAGAAAAAACTTATTTTGATTATCCCGCTAGTGTCAGTGTTAGAATAACAAAGTGACATTTTAAAGAGTGTCACTTCATATATTATTAAATGTCAGTGTAAAAAAGTGTCAGTGTTAGTTTAACAAAGTGTCAGTGTAAAAAGCATCAGTGCATATATTATTAAGTGTCAGTGTTAGTGTAAAAAAGTGTCAGTATTAGTGTAACAAAGTGTCAGTTTAAGGAGTGTCAGACCAGTGTAAATAGTGTCAGTGCATGTATTATTAAGTGTAAGCATAAAAAAATGTCAGTGTTAATGTAAACAAATGTCAGTCTGAAGAGTATCAGTACATGTATTATTAAGTGTCAGTATAAAAGAGTGTCAGAGTAGTGTATGATAAAAAAGTGCTAGTGTTAGTATAAAAAAATGTCGGTGTGAAGAGTGTTTTGAATATATTATTAAGTGTCAGTATAAAAATGATTTTTCCTTAAGTTTAGAAAAAAAATGCGTTTTTTATGAGACCAACTCTATTTTGATTTATCGCAAAATAAATATTGTATTTCTAAAATAAAATATTTTAAAATAATTTTATATGTATTTTTTATCTTTGTAAATTATATAGATAGGAAAAAATTGACAGATTTGGATTTGTTAAAATGGCTCTTTTGAGAGCTTCATATGGTTAAATATGTCGTCGTGTTAATTAGTGTCTGACTTGTTCCTTTTGAGACTTGTAAGATTACAAAAGCATAATTATAAACATAAATGACTATGAAATTCTGACCACAAAATTTATAATATTAAAATGTGAAAAAAAATGATGTAGACAACATTAATTCAATTCAATTATAGAAGTAGCAAGTGAAATACTCCCTCCGTTTCACTCGAAAATGAACAAATTTTATTATAAATGTCACATTTGGAAAGACATACTCCCTCCGTCTCACAAAACATTACCTTTTTTACTATTTTGGACGTCCCACTTTAAAGTCCCACTTTTTTAAAAAGGAAATTTTTTAATACTTCTGTATTCATGGGACCCACTTGTCATACTCACAACATTTTTCAAATTTACTATTCTCTCTACTCATTCTCTCTCCTCCCACTCACAACACCTACTTTAATAACATTATTCCTTATTTTTCGTTCTCAACAGTAAAGGGGTAAAGTTTTGCGGGACGGAGGGAGTATATCCAAAATAAAAATATTTTAATACTTCTTTATTTCTATGACCCACTTGTTATACTTACAATAACTATTTACTTACTATTTTCTACCTCACTTTCTCTCTCATACCTCATTTTTTATACTCACAATACTTATTTCACTATTAACTTTCTTTAAATCCCGTGTAATGTCTCTTAAAGTTCGATTTTTCACCTTAAAATCAATTGTTGATAAGGAAAGTGACCCAAAATATTTATATATTATAGGCAAGGTTCGTCAATTCTCGATGTGGGATAATATCTCTAACACGCCGACTCACGTGTAGCGGGCTTTTTGCCAAAGCTTACAACGTATAATTATTAATTGGGTGGCGCAGAGTAAGATTATGGGCCGTTGGACATGCATGTGTAATGGACCTGCTCTGATACTATTTTAAAGTCTGAGTTTGCACCTTAAAACCAATTTGTGCTAAAGGAAGTGGTATATGATCTTTATATATTATATGCAAGATTCGTCAATTTCCGATATTTGATAATATTTATAACAATGCCAACTTTATTTATTTTCGAGTAAAATGGAGAGAGTATATAATAATAAATAGAATTTGTAGAATATTCTATTATGATAGTGTGCTAAATTATTTGGGGGGTGACCTCACTATATATTATTGTCAATATAAGTACTCCAATATAGGAAGACAAATAATTTTGTGTTTGAAGAGAGGTGGAGAGGGGAGGAATGTTAAGGTCCTTTACCATCCATTATTAAAGCCAGAACGACAATACAGTCAATTCCTCAGACCCACATTCCATCTATTATTCTATCATCATTGAATTATATAAATAAAATAATGGGAAAAACAAATACTCCCTCCATCGTCCATTCCGATTTAATGTTTTTAATTTGATACAAATATTAAGAAAAAACATATATTGTAAATATGAAAAATAAAATTGGAGAGAGAACGTGAGTAGAGGGTTTTATTGTAACATGAAAAGCGATCCCATTGTCCGTTTTAAATTAAAAAAAAAAAAAAAACCTTAAATTTGAACAAACTAAAAAAAAAAAAAAAAAAGGGTAAGAAATTGCTAAAACGGTGGGAGTACTATCATTGAATTTGGACTGTCAAAAATATTGGTCTCAAGACTCTCAACTCCAACAGTTCTTCCACTAATTTCTCCCTCTCTTACCACAATTCATATTTTTCTTTTTGTAAAAGTTGTAAAATAATTTAATATAATATTTTCATAAAATAAATTATGTAAAAAAATAAAATTTTAAATATAAATTTTAAAATATGTTTATCAATTTAAATATTTAATTTATTATATTAATCTATTAGAAACTAATCAAATATAATTGTAATTAATTATAACATAAAATAATAATTGAATATGAAAAATATTATTTGTATAGTTATTTTTTTAGAATACGACGGATACAGTTGTCTTTTTAGGAAAAGCTTTTATTAACTACACAATTAAACATATTTAATATAGGCAAAAATTATATTTTCGTGACTGAACTATAGCATTTTTCAAAATATTCGCACTAAACTATTTTTTTTCAAAATATACTCCCTTCGTCAACAAATTCACTTAAAAATTTAACGAAATTTAGCCAAATAACCCATATAACTAGTTTTGTTAAATACGATGTAGGATAAATGATTTTTTGGGTAAATTATTTTGTAATAGTTTTTATAAACTATGTGCTAATGACATTTTAAATTAAATTTTTTTTTGTAGCATTCATCATAATGACAACAATGTTAACATATTGGTTGAAAACTTAACGAACATTATTCACGTTAAGTTACATGACTAAATTTATTTAGATTTTTAGTGAATATGTTAACGGAAGCAGCACAATCTGAGAAAATTATGAAAGTTTAGTGAGAACGTTTAAAAAAATAATAATTCAATGAAAACATTTTGAAAAAAAATAAAGTTTAGGGACAAAAATATGGTTATTGCCTTTAATATGTCATGGTCAATGATTAAATTACTTGGTGATACATGGGTGTAATTACAAGCTGGACAAATGACTCAAAATTGAGAGCGAAAGGAAGAACATGTTTGCCTTATCTCCTTATTTATTTAGATAAGTCATTAGTCAATTATCAATTATGACCATTAAATTAATATATATTGCATTTTTTTAATGTTTGAGGTTTCATCTTAAAATCAATTGGTGTTAAGGAGAGTGATCCAGGATCTTTATATATTACAGGCAAGGTTTGTCAATTTCCGATATGGAATATTATCTCTAACACGCCCCCTCACGTGTAGCGGGCTTTGTCAAGGCTTACAACGTGGACTTATCAATCGAGTGGCACGGAGTAACATCGTGGGCCGTTGAGCCTGCACATGTAAAGAACCTGCTCTGATACCATCTTAAAGTGTGAGGTTCCACCTTACAATATGTTACACTCTCTAGACCGGACCTCTCCTTTGCGCTTAACCAAGTATGTTAGTTCATGCACTCTCCCCGCACATCTCATATGCAAGCCTGAAGCGCATATTCAGGTTCCTCAAAGGTACAATTTCACTTGGTCTCTCGTTCAGTTCCTCTTCCGACACCTCTATCACTGCATTTTGTGACGCAGATTGGGCCGGTTCCCCCGATGATCGCCGTTCCACTACATGTGCGTGTGTATTCATTGGTCCCAATCTCGTAGCTTGGTCGGCCAAGAAGCAACACACCGTAGCACGCTCAAGCAGTGAGGCCGAGTACAGGGCATTAGCTTCCACGACAGCTGAACTTCGGTGGTTTGCTTATTTATTTCGTGAACTTGGTATTCCACTTTCTTCACCTCTGCTCTATTGTGACAATATTTCAGCTCTTCATATGTCGAAGAATCCCGTTTTTCATGCTCGCACACGCTACATTGAAATAGACTTGCATTTTGTTCTTGAGCTTTATCATCAAGGGTTTCTTCGATTACACCACATTTCCTCATCGGACCAAATCGTTGATATTTTTACAAAGAGTCTTGCCACCACACGATTTACTTTCCTCTCGGGCAAGCTTGAACTTCGTTCCACTCCGCTTCGCTTGAGGGGGGTGAAAGCAAAGTTACATGAGTCCCTTCACGTAACTAACCACCGTGGCTATCAAGATGTGCACAATATTGTATACTCCCTCCGTCCCATTACAATTCATACAGTTACTGTACATGCGTGGATTAAGGAAAAAAATAATGATATAAATGTTGTGAGTGTAAAAGTAAAATAGGAGAGAGAATGAGTGGAGGAAATAGTAAATTATAATAGTGTTGTGAGTATTAAAATAATGTAGGAAAGAGAATGAGTGGAGAAAATAGTGATAAAAACTTTCCATTTTAGGAAGTGTGTGATTTGTAGTGGGACGCCCAAAAAGGAAAGTGTAAAATTTGTAATGGGACGGAGGGAGTATATCACATTCCTTATTCATTTAGTCTATTAATGTAAATAATCTTTTCATATTGTTATCCTACTAGGTTAGGAGTCTTGATTGATTAGGATTAAACTTTACATAGTATATATCCTCTAAATTTATGTAATTGTAAAACTCTTATATATTTCAAAGAGAACAAACCAACCCACAATGTTGGTTCTTCTGCAATCTAAGTCTTCTCCCTACTCTATCCCTCTCGGCAGTCCCTCTCTATTTCTGTTTGTTTGTTATTTCTTCTATCTCTTATAACTCTTGTGCAGGTGATTTAAATCGTTCACATTTAACTTATATTATTAAGCATGGTGCTTTATTTATTTTGTATATTAAATGTACAGTGAAAAAAAAATACATTATGGATATTTCTAATTTCGAAATGCAATATTTATTAAAAAAAAGTATGATATTTATGTAATGGAGGGAAGAATTTCATAAAATAATAATTTGAAATGATCTTATGTTTTAGTTGGGCTTTAATTCGATTTTGAACTTTAATTGGATTTCGTTTCAATGGGCCTATTTTCAGGTTTAAGACAAAGGACTATTATTCGGTTTAACGCTTCAAAAGCATGTCTAAGCCCAAAACATCAAATATAAAAATATAGATAACAACTAACAAGCCCACTAGCCCAGGGAATCTCAAAGAGGGTTACTATTCAAACCCCAAAATCCTCCGAGTATACCCCAAATTTTTTTTTTTTTTTGCTTTTAATGAAATTACTGTTTTGCCCTAAACAATTTACATACTTCTTTCCTTCTTCTTCTTCTCCGTCAACGGCAATGTCTCCGGTTCAACGGCGAGCACGAAGGTCAAAACTAACTCGTTTTTTAAAAATAAAAATATACCCGTGATCGGTTTTTCGCGTAGATCATGGACCCAGAACTAATTTAAAGTTTTGAGTAATTTTGAATAGGAGAAATTTTACATTTAGAAAAAAAAAAAAATTACGAGTCCCGGCCACAACCCGCCGACTTTGGGCTTAAAAGTCCACTAGGCCGACTTTGGCACAAAAGTCGGCCACTACGGCCGACTTTAGGTAATTTTTCCACCACACCCGCGACTTTTTAATAAAAAGTCATCCACAGTGGCCGATCCCTTGTTTTTTCATAAAATTCACCTATTTTTTTTTTGAAATTATACTCCAAAAATTCAAAAATTATTTTCATGAACTAATTTAAAAAAATAATTTTATGAAAAAACAATTTTTGAAATTATTTTCACCAAAAAAATTATTTTTCATAAAATTAGTTCATGAAAAATAGGTGAATTTTATGAAAAAATTATTTTTCATAAAATTAGTTCATAAAATTATTTTTCATAAAATTAGTTCATGAAAATAATTTTTGAATTTTTGGAGTATAATTTCAAAAAAAAAATAGGTGAATTTTATGAAAAACAAGGAGTCGGCCGGTGGTGGATGACTTTTTATTAAAAAGTCGTCCTGTGGTGGAAAAAATTACCTAAAGTCGGCCGGTTGTGGCCGACTTTTAAGCCAAAGTCGGCAGGTTGTGGCCGACTACGGTAATTTTTTTCTAAATGTAAAATTTCTCCTATTCAAAATTACTCAAAACTTTAAATTAGTTCTGGGTCCATGATCTACGCAAAAAACCGATCACGGGTATATTTTTATTTTTAAAAAACGAGTTAGTTTTGACCTCCGTCGATTCCGCCGTTGAACCGCCGGAGACATTGCCGTTGACGGAGAAGAAGAAGAAGGAAAGAAGTATGTAAATTGTTTAAGGGCAAAACAGTAATTTCATTAAAATCAAAAAAAAAAAAAAAAAAAATTTGGGGTATACTCGGAGGATTTTGGGGTTTGAATAGTAACCCTCAATCTCAAACTATCCTTAACCTTAAGCCCAATGGTGTATCTTCTGGGCCTATTGGTTTTAGTCTATACCCCTCCGACCCATTACAAAAGGCACAAAATCGATTTTTACAAAAATTAAGAAAAGTGTATAGTAGAGTTAGTGTTGTCAGTATGAAAACTGAAATAGGAGAGAGAAATTGGGATAGGAAATAGTAAGTGGATAGATGATGTGAATATGACAATTGGGTCACATGAATAAATAAATATAAAAAGCTTTCATTTTTTGGCTTGTGTCTTTTGTAATTGGATATCAAAATGGGGTTTTTGTGTCTTATATAATGTGACATGGAGGGAGTATTCTTTAATTTTTGAGTATTTTCCATGAATGTTGGACTATGTTTTTTTTCTTCCTTGTCTTTGTCCCCAAGAATCTTCACCTCCTTTTACTAGTAGTAGTAGCATCTTCTTTAGTCCATTCATCTTTCATCAAGGATTGTTGATAGTATTTGACTCCCACAATTACCATGAAAACTGCATTCCCAACACAAAAAAAAAATTTGCTAGTAAATCAAAATTTTAGTGGTAAAAAATGGTTACATTGTAGCGGGGAGGGGGAGGGGTTGTCATGCATCAAAGTGGTCGTGAATCTTTACCTGCCCGAATACGAGCAATGACCGACGAAAGATTCCACACAACCGTAAAAATGGCGAAACCTACTGCCTTTTTGTGAGGGCACGACTCCCAAACATCTCTGAAGCGTCGAATCCAAAATGTACCTATTTGATTACGTGATTATACATTTGTTACAAATTAGAGAGCTTGACAACCGAAGATAGTACTACAGAAAATAATATCCCTCCGTCCCAAAATGTGAAATGACATTTATTTCTAGACGGGTTTAGTATAAAGATAAGGAACTGCATGGAATTTAAAGAAGTAGGTAGGTGAAGTGTTGAGTTCTCAGTTTACCAAATGCAGATAATTGAGAGGAATAGGAGGAGGAAACTTTTGGGACTGTGAAAACCCCAAAAAAGCCCAATTTGGCCATCTTCCAAATAGTTATGGAGCTGCCACACCTTGCCATAACAAAGAGCAGCATTGCCAACTGCCATTATTGACATATTTTGTCAACTTTTTGGATAATCTTACGGCGTAAAAAAATATAAAAATAAATGAAAAATTACCTTCAATAGTAGTAGCAGGATCACCAGAAAAAAGGGTTCTAACATTCAAAAGAAATTCATTTATGTAAGGGAGGGTCAATTTCAATACCCAAATTGCTTCTTCTTCCCCAACAACATGATCTTCATTTATATCATCTCTATCAACACCACCCCTATATATTTAAATTAATATTTAGATTAATTATCTATCACTAAAAACCCAATTAAGCATTTAATTTAACAATTTACCTGTTAATAAGGAAGATTGCTGCAAGATACACAAGACCCATGTAGGAAATTACAGAAATAAAGCTGTAAATCCCATAAAACAAATGAAATTTTACTCATCCAAATTAAAAATGGAAAATATCATAATGATAGAAAATAATTTGTATATTAACCTGATATTAAGATCTTTTGTGTAGGAGGATGAAATTATGAAAAATGTCCCAACTCCAAATATCAATGCTGATCTTGAGACATCCCTCCACATAACTAAATCAACTGCTAATTTATCAAATCAAAAAATATTAGTGCCAAAGAGGCGTTATGTCACATTTTTATTTTATTTTATTTTTTGGTTCGTTTTAAAATAAGTGTCTAGTATCTAAATAAGGCGTTAGTCCAATTTAACACAAGTACAATCAATATACAAAAAAGTAAGATTCAAATGCGACACTTACTATAAAATGATTGAGTAATATAAAGATTCGAGGCTATTAATCTCATGACCAATTGATTTTGAGATGAAGCGGACTTTATCAAAATTCAAAATGAACTCCAAATGAACATCAATTTTTACCTGATCAAAAGTAAAAATAGACATTTATTTTGGGACGAACGAAATAAAAAAAAAATCAAGAACTTACTTGGATTTGTTATAAAAGTTGGCATTGAAATGAATCTATTGGGTGCTTCTGTTCTTTCATTTCTTTGTACAATTTTCATTTCTGAAACAACAACGTTGGAAGCAATCTGTTTTCCAGTAATTAGGGAAATTGGTTTCTGTTCTTGAGATAATACATTCGTTTGTTTCACAACAATGCTCTTCTTCTTCTCAATCTCGTCTTCCATTTCATCATCGTCCCAATCGTCGTCTTCATCATCATCATCGGTTTCCTCAAATTTAGGAGATTCGATTTTACCCACGTTATCCAAATCAAACTCCAACAAACTTTCAGCTGATTCACTTCTCTTAATCCCAACCGAATTCTTATCATTTTCATCGGTCCCTTCAGATTCATCCCCACTGTTATTACTGGGTGCACATTTCAGTTTCCTTAAGGAAATCGAATTCCGGTCAGTGAAGTCGCCGGACAATCTCTGCCACATTGCTCTCGTCCTCATCCGATGAATCGGGCTACTACAAAACCCATCAGACTGGCTCAAATCCTTACCCGTATTCTTGATCTGATCAGGGCTTTTCTTGATTCCGCCTGCGGAAAAGCTTATTTCCATACACTTTTCGTCGGAGTTCTTCTCTTTTTCCGGCCTCTGCTTCGATATCTGAACTGGGTTTTTCTCAGACCCATTGGAATAATCAGAATTCCATGTCTTTCTCTTTACTGCATTAACACCAGCAGCAAGAACAACACTCTGTTTGGGCCTTAATCTTTTGTATAACTGAATCTCATTATTAGGAGTATTAGCTTTGTTGTTGATGGTGTTATTTTGCAGGGAATTTGGTTGGACATTGAAGACTTTGAAGCCACCTTTAACATCATCATTCTTCATTCTTGTCTCCCAAACAGAGCCTCCATTTTTTTCCCCTCTTTTTCTTTCCAGATCCATTTTTCAATTGCTTGAGTAGGCAACAAGTGATGGTAGTTAGAGTGAGGCTTTGAGATGAAGAAATGGCTGTTGGTCAGATTGAAAGTGTGATAGCATCACACTTAGCCAAGTCAAAAAATTGACTTAATTATGTTTTGTTACTTTTTTTTATAATTAAATTATGTAAATATTTTATTTATATTCACAAACCTATTAACCGAAAATTGTTATCTGTTTAGTATTATTTTGGTGATTTAAATAGGACTCTCACATGGATAAATGAAGACTTGAAGTGATAAAGAAGATTGAAGAGATTGAAGATTGATCAAGTTCTTTATCCAAGCTTATCCTTATCTGTTGCCTGGGCTATAAATACGAAGGCCAAGAGAGTTTACATTACACGATTTTTACACTCCTAAAAGCTAAAGAGAATTCTGGCTGTGAGGAGTTTGTTTTAGTGAGAGTTCATTTTGATTATTTTGTCATTCTCTTAGTTTACATTTTGTAATCAACTCGAAAGTTATTTCTAATAAGAGAAGTTTTTATGTCCTACAAGATATTTGTCATAGATAAGTGTTTAAACCTTTGTTTATTTCTTTTCTATTTTTATTATTCCGCCGCATTTCATGCTTTGTGCTAGTCTTTGGTGCGATAGCATCGTGACTCACATCGCCTTCGTGACTTCCCACCGCTCCATTTCTTTCAATTGGTATCAGAGCTACACTCGACTTCACTGAGTGAGATCCAAGGAAGAGTGGTCATTATGGAAGGACACTTGAGTCAATACCGTCCCCCGGTTTTAGATGGAACTAACTATCCCATCTGGAAAGCTAAGATGCGTCTCTTCATCAAAGCAATTGATGAACGAGCATGGCTTAGCATTATTATTCCATGGTCCCCTCCTAAGGTTGAAATGAAAAATAAAGAAGAAGAGGGTGAAACTTCCGAAAAGGTGTATAAAATTAAACCTGAGGAAGAATGGACCACTGATGAGGTCACTAGTGCTAACTACAATTCCAAGGCTCTTGGTGCTATTTCAAGTCATGTGGATGAACACATGTTTAGACTTGTTTTAAATCAAAATATAGCAAAGAAAGCCTGGGATATATAGAGGGTGATGATAGTGTCAAAGCGACTAGGTTGAGAATTCTCATGACCAAGTTTGAAAACTTGAGGATGAATGAGTCTGAGGATATAAAAAGCTATTCTGCTAGAATAAGAGAAATTTCAAATGAATGTCTCTCACTAGGTGAGCCTATTTCAAATGCAAGACTAGTATGCAAAATGTTAAGAATCGTCGATAAATTCAACATTAAAATAGCTGCTATTGAAGAAGCAAATGACACCGCAACCATGGCTCTAGATACTCTTTGTGGGTAAGCTAACCATGTTTGAATTGAACATTTCTGATTCCAAAGAACAACATAAAGCTGAAAGTGTTGCTCTTGCTTCTGCTCTTTCTAAAGCATCCTCAATTCCAAAAGAAATTGAGGAAATCTCAAATGAAATTGATATTTCAAATTTGGAAACTGAATATGTTGCTCTTTTGACTAAAAAATTTACTTCTTTTCTCAAAAATAAAAGGGACACCAAATTTTCTTCCAGAAAATCAACTACTTTTGATAAACCAAAAGAGGATAATGAGAGTACTTTCAAGAAACCAATTAGTTTTTCTAAAAATAGATCTGAATCTGTTCAGTGTAGAGCATGTAAAGGGTTTGGATATTATGCAAATGAATGTGCCAATACTCTGAAGAAAAAGGGGATGAGCCTAAGTGCGACCCTTAGTGATAGTGAGGACGAAGATGAGTCGCTAAACTTAGCAATCATGGAAATCTCGCCTCCAAATCATGAACATCAATCTGATGTAACTTCAGATGTTATCACATCTAATATCACATCTTACGAATACGTTATAAAGCTGTTATACCTCCTCGCTGAATAAGAAGTCTGAAAATGAAGGAGAAGATGATGGAAACTATAACGAGCTACTGGATGCCTATGCTGAGCTATATGCCGATTGGGAAAAGCGTGTTGAAAAGATTGCTGTCTTTGAAAAGGTAACTGAAAAACTCTCTACTGAATTATCTAAAGTTAAAGATGAACTCGAAGAATGCATCTACCGAAAATGATAATCAAAAGGATTCTATTGCCAAACTTGAGGTCATGCTCACTAAACGTGATATTGAACTTGAAAAAACCAAAACCGAACTCACAGAGGCCAAGAAAACTTTTGAAAGCGAGAATACTTGGAAAGGCAACTCTTGATGAGATTCTTAAAGTGAGCAAGTTTTCATAAACAGGTCTTGGTTTTGAATCAAATTTTTGAGAGAGGGAGAAAGTAGTTCCTCAAAACCTAAAACTTTTTACAACCAAAAATCATCAACCAAAAGAAAAGATTCGTGTGCCATTATCGCTTCTTACCAGGTCACATAAGACCTTTCTGTTACAAGAGGATTCGTGATACGGGGAAAGATGTTCCTCGAGATGAGTGAACGAATGCATTCACATCACAACTCACATCGCCAAAACCTGGTCGATTCGTATGGGTTGAAAAGAAAAATATGGAATGCAAAGTAGTGTTTACCTCTCTCAAGAGCGGCATTGCTAGCTCATGGTACTTCGATAGTGGGTGCTCAAGGCACATGACGGAGTAATGCCGAATTTCTCACTGATTACGTCACTATCAAAGGTGGAAATGTAAATTATGGGGGAGGAGCACAAGGTAAGATTGTTGGAAAAGGTACTTTATGTGTAAATGACATGCCTAAACTGAAAAATGTCTATCATGTAGAAGGATTGAAAGCTAATTTGATTAGTATAAGTCAACTATGTGATGACAATTTACATGTCAATTTTGACAAACATGAATGTAAAGTGTTTGATAACACTAACAAATGTTTGTTCACCGGAGTAAGGTCTCAAGATAATTGTTACAAATTTGGTGACAACTTATCCTGCCTTAGCTCCAAAACAAATGAACTTGAACTGTGGCATAAAAAATTAGGACATGCTAGCTATAGGAAAATAGAAGAATTAGTTAGGTTTGATGCTGTTAAACACTTGCCCAAGCTCGACTTTAAACAATCTAGTGTGTGTGGTCCTTGTCGAAGGGAAGCAAACCAAAGCCTCTCATCCAAAAGTGGACCAAAGTTCCACGTTTGAAATTTTAGAATTAATACATACTGATCTTATGGGACCAATTGAGGTTGAAAGCTTAGGTAAAAAGAAATATTCATTTGTTTGTGTAGATGATTTCTCTAGGTATACTTGGGTGCTCTATTTAAAAGAAAAATCTGAAGCACTCGAAGTATTTAAAGTGTGGTATAAAAAGGTGAAAAACTTGTATGGTAAGAAAGTTATCAAAATCAAGTCTGATCATGGAACTAAATATGAGAACACCTTGTTCTCAAAGTTTTGTGACTCCAAAGGAATCACCCATGATTTTTCAGCCCCTAAAACTCCTCAACAAAATGGAGTTGCAGAAAGAAAAAATCGTACTTTACAAGAAATGGCCCGTGTCATGCTTAGTTCTAAGAACATCTCTAAACAATTTTGGGCTGAAGCACTTAACACTGCATGTCATATAGGAAACAAAGTTTATCTTAGAGTTGGATCAACCATGACTCCTTATGAAATACTCCTCGGTAAAAAACCTACTCTCAAGTACTTTCATGTCTTTGGATGCATATGCTATGTTCTAAATGATAGAGATTATCTATCTAAATTTGACTCCAAAAGTGACAAAGCTGTTTTCCTTAGTTATTCCACAAATAGTCGTGCTTATAGGGTTTACAATCTTAGAACCAAAACTGTTATGGAATCAATTAATGTCACATTTGATGATACTGCTGATTTAAACTTAAAATCTCTTGAAGATGACGTCTCAGATTGTATAGAGACAATGCAGGAAACTCGGAATCAAACTGAACAAACACAAAGCAATCGGGCTGCAGAAGCAGATGCGGTGCCGATGCAAGCACATCATCACCTACATCGGGGCAAACAAACTGCGGTTCGAGAATCTGAAGACTCGGAGGCGTGAAGAAGGCAATTTTGATAGGACTAAAGACATACCCAGCAGAGTGCATAAGAATCACCCAATATCTCAAGTAGTGGGAGATGTAAATGATAAAATTAGCACAAGGGAAAAGCCTAGGGTCAACTACCGTGAGTTGGTTGGGCTAAGTTGTGTTGAATCTCAAGTTAACAAGGTTAGTTCATCTTTGTTTTGTTTCTAATATTGAACCTAAGAATATTGTAGAAGCCATGAAAGATGATAATTGGATTATTGCCATGCAAGAAGAACTAAATCAATTTGAGAAAAATGAAGTATGGACTTTAGTTCCTAGGCCTATAGGGGGAAATGTAATAGGAACTAAGTGGATCTATAAGAACAAAGCGATGAAAATGGTCAAATTACCAGAAATAAAGCTAGGCTTGTAGCCCAAGGTTACACCCAAGTAGAAGGAATAGATTTTGAAGAAACATTTGCTCATGTTGCTAGGATAGAATCAATTAGACTTTTACTTGCCATTGCTTGTTACTTGGACATCACTTTACATCAAATGGATGTTAAGAGTGCCTTCTTGAATGGTGTCCTAAATGAAGAAGCCTATGTTGAACAACCTAAGGGCTTCACTGATCCCCACTTCCCTGATCATGTTTACAAACTTAAAAAGGCCCTATATGGATTAAAACAAGCCCCTAGAGCTTGGTATGGGAGGCTAACTGAACACCTCATACAAATGGAATTTAAGAGAGGTGAGGTAGATAAAACCTTATTTATTTTAAAAGAAAATATAGGAATATTAGTGGCCCAAATTTATGTTGATGACATTGTATTTGGATCATCTTCCAAAGACATGTTAGACTACTTTGTCACAAGTATGACCACCACCTTTGAAATGAGTATGGTTGGTGAATTAACCTATTTTCTAGGACTGCAAATAAAACAAAATAAGGAAGGAATTTTTATCTCTCAAAGTAAATATGCCAAAAACTTGGTTAAAAAATTCTCTCTTGACAATGCCTCTCACTTTAAAACTCCTATGGGATCTTCCCAAAAGTTATGCAAAGATGAAAATGGTGAGGATGTTGACCCCACCTTATATAGAAGCATGATTGGAAGCTTGTTGTACCTTTCAGCAAGTCGTCCAGACATCATGTTTAGTGTTTGCTTGTGTGCTAGATATCAAGCTTGCCCCAAATTATTCCACCTCAAAGCTGTAAAAAGAATTATTAGATATGTAGGTGGAACTATCAATTTAGGGCTAAGCTATACTTGAGAAACCAATACAAATCTGGTAGGATTCGGTGACTACGATTGGGCGGGCAACAACGATGATAGGAAAACACAACCTGTTGGAGGTTGCTTTTATCTTGGGAACAACCTAGTATCTTGGTATAGTAGAAAACGAAGCTGTGTATCCCTTTCTACTTTGAGTCGAGAATATGTGGCTGTAGGGAGTTGTTGTTCTCAACTCCTTTGGATGAATCAGATGATTAAAGATTATGGTCTTAAAAGTGATATTCTAACTGTTTTTTGTGATAATTTAAGTGCCATAGAAATATCAAAAAATCATGTTCAACACTCACGTACTAAACACATTGACATTAGACATCATTTTATTCGTGATCTTGTTGAGCAAAAAATTATTAGCATGGAATCAATTAGCACTGAAAAACAGTTGGCTGACATTTTCACCAAAGCCCTTGATTTTCAGAGATTTTCCACTCTAAGGAAATCTCTGAGTTTGTGTGCAATATAATGATGTGATCCCCAGTGTGATCACATCATAACTAACACCTGTATTCTACAATTCTAACAAAAAAAATAAAATAAAAAAATGCATTGCATGATTTATCTCAGTGTGGTCACTTGTATTGCATCTTTGATTTATTTTCTCTCTGAATTGTGAATCCTTCTTAAATAGTAGTCAACAACTGTTGACTCTAAATTTATCTTACTAGATGTCTCTTGGTGGGTGCAAAAACAAATTTTTTTTTTGGGAAACAGCTACTCCACTCATGGTATAAAGTCATTTCAATGTGATCAAAATGTCTTCAAGAGAAAGTTTGAGTCAAATTGATAAGATCATTCGAAAGAGGGCTATCCATGAGAATAATGAAGAGTGAAAGCTACCCATAACATATTTTTCCACAAGAAAAAATTTATATGTGCATTCTAGAGGCCAAGCAAGACAAGATTCTGATTCATTGACTTTCTTAGAGAAAATGCGTCCCTGATGTAATTACATACTATGCCACACATCTACTGAGATTTATCCTTCACATGTGTGTAATTTATGCATCATTAAATTTTAGATTGTTTTTCTAGTCAACCTGGTCCTTGGTGAAAATTTCAATCAAATGCTTTTCCACTTCGAATTAATTTTTGTTAAAATATTTTATGCTCAACAAAATTTCTTATAAATTTTTAAATGTCCATATGTTTAGGGGGAGTATAAGTCTGTGGATTTTTTTTCGGCTATGGTAAGAACATTATCTAAAACTAAAAAGTTTTTATTAATCTTTATCATAAAACTGAAAAGTGTTTATTTATCTTTATCATCTTAATCTCCAAAGTTGTTAAGAACTGATTTACTCCAAGTAGTCCAACCGGCCAAAGGGAATTAGAATTAGCTTAGTTCAAATCAAATTAAATCTATCTATAGTGACCTAAGCTTAGTAGGGGTTAATAAGTGCTATCACATCTAATAAATACCCATCACCTCTTTGCCATAAAACCCTCTTGAGTCCTTTGTGTTAAACCTTCCAAACCCTTCTAAATTCCAAAAACCCTCTCTGTTTCTCTGTTCGTCGTCAAGCAAATGGCGTCTCCGGCCAAGTCACCCTCTCCGAGTACCGCTAGCTCACCACCTCCCTCTCCGGTGGTCCCAACTGAAGCCGCCGTGGAACTGTTCATCGACACCGAAGCTTCCCCTGTCTCAATGTCGCTCCCAGGTGCACAAGACAATGCTATTGATGCTGATAATCCCGGGGATTTAAAAGCTGTTGGTGCAGTGGCGGGGTTAGCTAGAGGCCCTAACTGGTCCTTAAGACAAAAGGGTTTTTCTCCCAACATGGAGGACTATACTCCTAAGGTACGCCCTAACATGGCCGAACCTGACTTCATTGAAGGGGAGGATGAAGATTTTGATCCCTCGGCTGATCTGAAAAGAAAAAGGGGAAAATCTGCAGCTAGTGGCTCTGGGAGCTCTTCAGGTAAACCCGTGTCTCAGAAGAGAAAATACGTGAGTGGTTTGTCTGTGTATTCAAGTGAGTCTGAAGAAGAAGATGTTGAGGCTTACAAAGTTGTATCTAGAAGGTCTCAATCTGTAGAGCTTGAGGAGTTGAAAGAAGCTGAGGATATAATTGAATCTGTTGATCAGGACTTTGGAGATGACTTCCCTCACGTCATTGTGACACCTGGGGATTTACATGCTAGAAGGATCGCCTTATCTCAACAGTCCCCTGCTCGTGCTACCTCTGATGTTAATGCATCTCCAACCCCATCTCCTCCTGCTAACACTCCAGTGGTTCCTTCGCAGTCTTCACCAGGAAACTGGTATTCTGGAATTCATTCTGAGGGTGATGAGGTGGAAGAGTATGATGAGACAGAGAATATCCCCCTTCGAGCTCTCTTGGATTTGAAGAAAGGCAAGGGAAAGGTGAGGCAAGCAAAGGCCAAAGTTGTTGGCTCTATCTCTGCCCAAGCTTCAGACATTGGCTCAGATGATGATGAAGCTGAAGATGAGACGTACAAACTTGGGAGAGATGAACTTGAAACAGAGAAGAAGGATGCTGCTAATGATGTAATAACATCTGCACCCTCACCTAGAAGGAGCTTGAGATTATCTGGTCCCTCCAAAGCTGATCTGCCTAAGCCAAGGCATACCCCAAGTCCTAAATCCTCTTCAAGGAAGGTAAGCTCCCTCTCACCTGAAAAATTTATGTCTAAGTCTGTGAAAGAGAGGTTTGAATTCTTTAGGAAAAAAGGTTTTTTGGTGGAAAGAGTCATTGACAAAACTTTTGAGGATGTTGGTATGAAAAGATACTTAGAGGAAAAAGGCCTACTCTATTCTGTGTCCTACCCAAACAACTACTATCCCTCGCTTGTTAGTGAGTTCTATGCGGGTCTAGTTCAGGCTATTCAAGATCCTAGAGATGTTGGGTTTGAAAAGGTTAAGGTTCGTGGCACTCTCATTAATTTTTCTCCTGCCTTAATTAATATCTTCCTTCATACTCGGTCCTCACATCCTTCCTCCTATGGCTCATAAGGATGAAATTGCCAATACCCTAACTAATGGTCTTGATCCTTCGTGGCACTCTCAATTCAAGTGCACAATGCTCACTTCCTTGTGTAGTTTTACGTTTAAAATCTCTACTTTTAATTGGAAACCCTCCTCAAACAAAAACATTGTCATTTGTGTCACATGCGGATTTGATTCATAGGATTTTTCTTGGTCAAGTATTTAACCTTGGTGAAGTGATATTTGGGAGTATAGTACGGTTCTTTGAAAAGGAGTTGCCTACGATCTTCCTTTTCCCATGCTTAATAAGCTGGTCTTTGTGTGAAGCAAGGAGTTGAAATCTTACGTTCGATCGCATATGTGAGAAGGTTGAACCATTTGGCATTCAACTTTGTGTTAGAGTGCACTAGACGCACGTAGATTTGCTGTTGCTTTCCCGATGACCCGGATTATCGATGCTCAAGATGGTGATGAAGATGAGCATGTTGATGCTAGTGAGGATGAGCTGCATCACCACTATCACAAGAGGACCAAGTTGTTGCTAGCGATGAAATTAAGTTTTTGGAGAAAACGATGATCCTCTCAAGGGTGAAGTTCAAGGAAATGTCCACAAGGAGGAATAAGTTGCTGGCTGCTCGTGAACGACTTTCTGGTCAAAAAGGGGGAGCTAGATCAAGCAAGATTTATAGAGATATTAGCTCGGATTTCAGGTGGGAACTACTTGCGAAGACACAAGCAGAAATAGAAGGAAAGCAAGGATGGGATCGAGGCTTCAATGATGATTGAAGTATTTTTAGTATGGTTATGTTTTGAAAACAATTTTAATTTCCTGTTTTTAAATTAGGAACAATGGTGATTTTTTTTGCTTAGTTGGTTTGGTTTGTTTGGATATATTTTGGACATGGTGCTTTAAGGTTTTTATTAGCTAGTATTTAGGGGGAGCGTTCGAGCTCTTCATCTCATATCGTGTTTTTGGATAATCTTTAGCTTATTTAATTGTGTTAATATATATTATGCTTGAGATTTGTTTTTGAACAGAAAGCAACAAAACAGGGGGAGATTGAAAGTGTGATAGCATCACACTTAGCCAAGTCAAAAGGTTGACTTAATTATGTTTTGTTACTTTCTTTTATAATTAAATTATGTAAATATTTTATTTATATTCACTAACCTATTAACCGAAAATTGTTATCTGTTTAGTATTATTTTGGTGATTTAAATAGGACTCTCACATGGATAAATGAAGACTTGAAGTGATAAAGAAGATTGAAGAGATTGAAGATTGATCATGTTCTTTATCCAAGCTTATCCTTATCTGTTGCCTTGGCTATAAATACGAAGGCCAAGAGAGTTTACATTACACGATTTTTACACTCCTAAAGGCTGAAGAGAATTCTGGCTGTGAGGAGTTTGTTTTAGTGAGAGTTCATTTTGATTATTTTGTCATTCTCTTAGTTTACATTTTGTAATCAACTCGAAAGTTATTTCTAATAAGAGAAGTTTATTGTCTACAGCATATTGTTGTAGATAAGTGTTTAAACCTTTGTTTATTTCTCTTCTATTTTTATTATTCATTTGCATTTCAACTGTTTGTGCTAGTGCTGGTGCGATATCATCAGGACTCACATCAGTCTTCTGTGACTTTCTAGCCGCTCCATTTCTTTCACTGATCAAATTGGGATTCCTGTTTTTAAGTTAGAATGACATTTTAAAGAGTGAGGTTTCTCTGGCATGGGACAGTGGCGGGATGGCCGTTGCAATCAAATTGTATAGCGGCTCGCACTCAATTTTGCTCGCCCATTTTAATCTCAATGATCAATATTTCAAGAGTTATTTAAGAGTATTTTAACATTTTTGCTTTGTTCGGGAAAATATTTTACGGTGAATCATTTTTCGGAATTAGTTTTACGCGAAACAACGAAAACTTAATGGAAAAAGTTTTACTCCCTTTTTTCTAGAGTAAAATAAAATAAAAACTCATTTATATTTTCTTCTCTCTAAAAAATAAAATAATGCACTGTTTTTTTTTTTTTCAAGAAAATCCAAGTACGTACAATTTACGAATTTTTTCCCAAATAATTCCGTTTTACTTTTTTATTTACCAAAATGACTTACTGTTCAAACTATTGCCCAGATTGTCCTCTTTTTTGAAACTCGCTACACCGTGTAGCGAGTTTGACTAGGGTTGGTCAAAACTCGCTACACCGTGTAGCGAGTATAGGGCAATTAATTAGGCCGTTGAAAAATTAATTACGGCATTTAATTAAACAAAACTCGCTACACGGTGTAGCGAGTTTGTATTAAACTCGCTACACCGTGTAGCGAGTTATTTAAAACCCTTTTCACCAGTTTACGTCTTCATTCAAACAATCTGAAAGAAAAAAAAAAAACTTCAGTTGTCCGCCGCCTAGAGAGAAGAAGAGAAGAAGGGAAGAAGAAGAAGAAGGATCAATCAACCAAGGAAGAATTTGTCAAGTAATTCAACCTTTTTTTAATTGTAAGTTTAAATTTTTGTATTGTATTAAATTTTTACTTTGATTTTATTATTTATTTACTTATAATTTATAATTTTTTTTAATTTTTTATATGATGTTGTAATTGCATTTTGATGACATTGTTTATACACAAATTAGTGTCAAGGAATTTTTTGATTTTTTATATTTAGTTTTTAATCCGAATTTTTTTATTATTTTGGTTTTTTAATCCGAATTTATAATTCAATGAAGGGAATTTGTTATTATATTTAGTTTTTTTAATCCGAATTTTTTTATTATTTATTTACTTATAATTTATTTACTTACAATTTAGGATTTATTTTTTATTTTTTTTGATGTCATTGTTAATCCGAAAATATGAATGTTTGTTTAATTACTCTCTATTTTTTTTTTGTTATTAAATTTAGTTTTGTTGTGCCGAAAAAATGAGATAGTAATGTTTATTAATTTACTTGCAATTTAGGATATTTTTTTTAGTGAATTCGATTAACACATCTTGGTTGATGATAACTAGGCATGAGCAAGAAGTAGGCATATCAACATATTTAACCTAATTGTAGGATCGTTTTAGAAAAATACTCAAATTCAATTAATGTGCACCCGAAACCGAAACCGTTATTAAGAACCCAAATTTGGATATGTTTTTTAAGAAAAGCTATCGGGTAGACCTATCTTATTAATGAATGGAAATACTTACTAAAGAAGTGCTAGCAAGATTACTAATGTGAAAGTTTACCCGATAGCTTTTCTTAAAAACATATCCAAATTTGGGTTCTTAATAACGATTTCGGTTTCGGGTGCACATTAATTGAATTTGAGTATTTTTCTAAAACGATCCTACAATTAGGTTATATATGTTGATATGCCTACTTCTTGCTCATGCCTAGTTATCATCAACCAAGATGTGTTAATCGAATTCACTAAAAAAAATATCCTAAATTGCAAGTAAATTAATAAACATTACTATCTCATTTTTTCGGCACAACAAAACTAAATTTAATAACAAAAAAAAAATAGAGAGTAATTAAACAAACATTCATATTTTGATTAACAATGACATCAAAAAATCAAAAAAAATCCTAAATTGTAAGTAAATAAATTATAAGTAAATAAATAATAAAAAAATTCGAATTAAAAACTAAATATAATAACAAATTCCCTTCATTGAATTATAAATTCGGATTAAAACAAAATAATAAAAAATTCGGATTAAAAAAACTAAATATAAAAAATCAAAAAAATTCCTTGACACTAATTTGTGTATAAACAATGTCATCAAATGCAATTACAACATCATATAAAAAATTTAAAAAAATTATACATTATAAGTAAATAAATAATAAAATCAAAGTAAAAATTTAATACAATACAAAAATTTAAACTTACAATTAAAAAAAGGTTGAATTACTTGACAAATTCTTCCTTGGTTGATTGATCCTTCTTCTTCTTCTTCCCTTCTTCTCTTCTTCTCTTTCTCTCTAGGCGGCGGACAACTGAAGTTTTTTTCTTTCAGATTGTTTGAATGAAGGCGTAAACCGTGAAAAGGGTTTAAATAACTCGCTACACGGTGTAGCGAGTTTAATACAAACTCGCTACACCGTGTAATGAGTTTTGTTTAATTAAATGCCGTAATTAATTTTCCAACGGCCTAATTAATCGTTTCCATACTGCTACACTGCCAGAATGAGTTTTGACCAACCCTAGTCAAACTCGCTACACGGCAGCGAGTTTCAAAAGAGTGACAATCTAGCACAGTTTGAGCGATGAAAGTCATTTGATAAATAAAAAAGTAAAACGGAATTATTTGGGAAAAAATTCGTGGGAATGCACTACTACCCTTTTATAAATCACTTTCTTGCTTTCTCAAATTTGTCTACCTTTTTATCACGACAAATTTAGCATTTGAGTAGTCAACGTTAGAAAAAAAATGTTTTACCTGATTGTAAATTATTTATGTCAAAATCTTGTAAAAAATTAGTTTTTTTTTTGTAAAATAAGAAAAAAATTAGTTTTAAAGTATCAAGTCTAACTAATAAGAGTGATGAATGGTTCTGAAAACTAGTTTTTTTATAACATTTTGAAAAAAAACTAATTTTTCACAAGAGTTACTCACTATTTATATGATGATAAAATTATATTAGAATTATTTTTTACTTAAAAATACGACATTTAGTTTGAATCATTTACCAAAAGAAAAAAAAAGGAAAATTAAACGTTTATTATCATAAAAGTAAAAAAGTTCCATTACTTTTACAGCCCACGACATATTTTGACTATTTCAGTTGTCCGCGACTCCGCGCTCCTCTAATATTTCATAAATATTCATTTTTTCTAAATTATTTACATAAAATGGAAAAAACAAAAACAACATCGAGATCAAAGGATTTTAAGCTCTTGGGCTTATGGGCTACTGGAGGATATGGAGCTCAGAAAAGCTATTCATTTATGGGCTGGTCTTCTGGACTGTTTCTAGCCAGGAAAGCCAATGGAGACATTGAAATTAGCTTACTAAAATGTCCAAATAAGATCTCATGGATCCGTTAATGGAGACATTGAAACCCAATCATGGTGTTGGGCTTGTATTGCTGAATGAGATTTTGATAATAAAGGCTCCCGTTTGCCGTTTGCCGTTTGGATTTATGTTCGTTTTCTTACTCTGGGTTTGTTGCAATATTTCATACGATCGTTTAAACCCTTGTAGTTTAAATTTAAACCCTATCTGAATCACGATATAAATTGCAAAGCTGAATCGCAATCCGAATTAAACTTGATGATGTAAAAAATGTTCGTATCAGCTCAAATTCAGCGGCAGGTTGTATCCTGTATGTTTGAATAGCCTGAAAAAGATGAACAAACACTTAAACTAAACCCGGGTTTCATCGGTGAATGCCCTCCGCCGTGATAGTAAGTTTTTGCGTATTTGAAAGCAAATCAATTAACAAAAGTTTATAGTCAAAAGATACATTACCAAAATATGTGAATTATGTCTTGTATTTATAGTTGTAGTATTTAGAGTCCTTATTTGAATAGGAAGTTCTGTGAGAGCAGGATTATAATTCTAGTGGGATTATAACTTCTCACAATTCTTGTTTGAGTAAAATTATAATTGCCTTCTTTACGTATTCCTAGCAGGCATGCTCCTCAGCATGTGGTGTTGGTCGACATGTGCGAATGCCGAGTAAGAGGTGAGCAAGGGTAAGAAAGCCCAATTTCCCTTGTCATAATAGTAGCCGGATAGGCGATGGTCGTCATTTGAATATGCCTTGATCGACACCTACGTAGGCCTTCCTCGGTACGTACGTAGGTCTTCTTCGACACCTACTTAAGCCTTACTCACACCTATGTAGGCCTTGGTCGGTACCTACGTATGCCTTACTCGGCACCTACGTATGCCTTCCTTGACACATACGTATGCCTTCCTCAGCACCTACGTAGGCCTTGGTTGACATATATTGATATTTCTGCCTTATTCATAGAATCTCTCTACTATGTCCATGTCGTCATAGGTCAATTCTCTGGCCGTCCTAGTTACAGGAATGAATAATTATGTCCAGGTCGACATAAGGACTAGACGAGGTGAAAGCGACGATCATAGGTAGGAAAGCACATTACATACGTCATATTTAATAATTGAGTATATTTTTCATTGGGCTCAATTTATTGGGTTTTGCTCGTTTTATAGTTCATGGTCGTAATCGATTTATACCGTTAAGTGGCCCCCGACTTCCTAGATCGGCTATGTCGAGGAGGAAGTGTAGCCCGTCCTTGGTATTACGAATACCATTAGATTTCTCGAATTTCGAGGCATATCAATCATTTATCGGTCGGTTATTTGACGTTGGCAGGCAAGCCCATTATTGACGAGATATTCGACTTGGTTGCGATCAGTAGGCTTCTCGTCTTTAGGATTTGGACATTTCATCCAAGTTGCGAGCAATTTGTTGCTCGTCTTAAATGACTTGGGTATTTCACCCAATGTACGATAAGTAGGCTTCTCGTCCTTTACCTTTAGACATTTTGCCCAAGGTGCGAGAAGTAGGCTTCGCGTCTTTTACCATTAGGCATGTCGCCCAAGGTGCGAGTAGTAGGCTCCTCATCTTTTTACTCCTAGGAATTTCTCCCAATGTGCGAGTAGTAGGCTACTCGTATTTTACCTCTATGCATTTCGTCCAAGGTGCGAGGAGTAGGCTCCTCGTCTTTTACCCCTAGATATTTCGCCCAATGTGCGAGGAGTACGCTTCTCGTCTTTTACCCATATGCATTTCGCCCAAGTTGCGAGGAGTAGGCTACTCGTATTTTACCTTAACGCATTTTGCTCAATGTGCGAGGAGTAGCCTTCTCGTCTTTCACCCTTAGGCATTTCGCCCAAGGTGTGAGGAGTAGGCATTCCTCGGCACCTACGTAGGTCTTCCTCGGCACCTACGTAGGCCTTCCTCATCTTTTACCCTTAGGCATTTCGCCCAATGTACGAGTAGTAGGCTCCTCGTATTTTACCCCTAGGCATTTCACCACCCAAGGTGCGGGAAGTAGGCTTCTCGTATTTTAATCGTAGACATTTCGCCCAAGGTGCGAGAAGTAGGCTCCTCGTCTTTTACACCTAGACATTTATCCCAATGTGCGAGGAATAGGCATTCCTCGGCACCTACGTAGGCCTTTCTCATCTTTTACCATTAGGCATTTCGCCCAAGGTGCGAGAAGTAGGCTACTCGTGTTTTACCTCAAGACATTTTTCCCAAGGTGCGAGGAGTAGGCTTCTCGTCTTTTACCCTTAGGCATTTCGCCCATGGTGAGAGGAGTAGACTCCTAGTCTTTTAGTGTTTTTGTCTTGTTAGTTATAGTCTATTGATGGAAATTGAATTTATTGACTGAAATTGATTAAATCGAACTACGATCTTATTCTATTTGTAAACAAAAAAAAAAGACTAACAAGGACTAATTAACTTTAATAAAAAAACAAACTTAAAACTAGTGATAGTATTTTCGTAGATGATTAAAATGTCATGGATTTTTCAGCTTTTGCCCATCTGAGGTTTTCATTCTGTAGGTCCCTTCTAATAATTTGAGTGATGATGTAGGGGCCTTCCCAGTTTGGGGAGAGTTTGTTCTGTTCTAAATTTTTGCCTGTAGATTCAATCTTTCTGTTTACCCGGTCCTTGACTTGGAATACTCTTTTATTGATTTTCTTGTCATGGTATGCTTTGGTCCTTTGCTTGTAATTCACAATTTTCATCAGAGCAGCTAGTCTTTTCTCATCTATTAGGTCTAGGTCTAGCAGCCTATTTACCTTGTTTATTTGTTCATCAAAATTTGATTTTTTTTTTGTTGTACGGATAGCTAACTCAACTGATTCATCTACGTCCTGCAGCTCTCATTCTCTCAAGTCAGAGTCGACCCCCCGAATTCTGGCCGCTGACGAGATGAGGGGCTATATCTGGGACGTACAGAATTGTGTCATTATTGTCATCATCATGAACGTCTAGTATATCAATTTCAGCTAGTTCGTCTATGTCCTGCAGCGTTCCTTGTCTCAAGTCAGGTTCGGCCCCGGGTTCTGGCCGCTGACGAGATGAGGGGTTGTATATAGGACAGACAGAACTGTGTCATCACTGTCATTCTCATGGATATCTAGTATCATGTGTTCCTCATCTTCTGCTTCAAAAATTAGATTAAGCCTAGAACTGATGCTGGTGGGTTTTACAGACTTAGATTTTCTGATTTTCCTCTAGTTTGTCTACCTCCATCTTTCTGACAGCTTTTCTGCTCCTCATTACATGTTCCAAGAAGTCTTTGGGGGTCTCCCTCACGCATTCGATTCCAGCGCGAGTGGGAAACTTAACTCGCTGGTGGGGGAGGGAGGCGACCATCCCTAGTTTGCCTTGACTTGGAATGACTATGATGGCGTGGAAGTCACTTGCCAGGTCCATGACCACGAATATCACTGTGGCCTCAGCTCGGAAAGGATGCACTCTAACCTCAAGTTGTAGGTCAATCGTCCACATGGCGCTGACTTTATGGTTAGTGAAGCCTTCTAGTCTCCCAGAGTATGGCTTTAGCATGCTATCTTTCATATTCATATTCTGGAAGGTAGAATAGTATTTCATATTCATATTCTGGAAGGTAGAATAGTATAGAAGATCCATGGAGGCCCCCGAGTCTATGAGGAGCCTCTCAGATTCACAATTATCAATCCTTCCTTTGATTACCAAAGGTAGTTCACGAACCGCGCAACTTCCAGCTAGCTCGTTAGGGGGGAAGCTGATGACTTCCTTATGGATCCATGCGGTGATGTGATAGACCTTACTTAGCTCATGTATTTGATCTTCAATTTTTTGTTGGAGACAGTATACTCCCTTATAACATGTAGTTTAGCCCTAGGAGGCATGTCTTCCCTTTCATCATCTTTCCTCATAACGTTGCGATCGAGTTTGCCTTCATCCACCCATCTCTGGATCATTATTTTAAGTGAGATGCAATTCTCTGTGTCATGTCTATTGTACTTGTGGAAGGCACAATACTTGGAATTGTCCCGGACATGTTTCAATTTTTCAATGAGTGGTCGGGGATCTGGTAGGTTTATCAATTGCATGATCTCCGTGATAGGTTTAGGGAGTGGGGTGAAGACCTTAGCTTTTTCAGTGGCCCGAGTCCTATTCTTACCCTTATAATTACTTCCATTTGAAGCCTGATTGGTGCCATTTGCGTTTGATTCTGGTTTCTCAGACCTTTTCTTGCTTTTCTCTTCTGACATAGCTATGGCGTAAGCTACATTATATAGATCAAATTTCGACTTAGGCTCCCTAGGAAATAGTTCATAGATTAATTGTCCGGATCTCAGTCCCGAGTTGAAGCAAACGTTCACTTCTCGATCAGTTAGGCTTTCCTCTACCTGGTCAGCCATAGCTCTGAACCGATTGTAATAACTCAGAGTTGTTTCGTTCTTTCCCTACTTAATGTTAGCAAGGTCTGTTAGTCTTTTCTTTCTCTTTCCCGCTGTTGCAAAATTGTTTAGGAACCTCCTCCTCATTATTTTCCATCTATCAATGATTCCCTTCTTTTGCTCACGGAACCAGGACAAAGTTGTTCCGGAGAAGGTCCTCGCGAAAGCCTTGCAGATGATATCATCTGTCTTGGTGAGGAGGACCATGGTAGATTTAAAAGCTTTGCACATGATCTCGTGCGTCTGTGGTTCCCGCGTATTTTTTGAAACTGGGAATTTTTATAGCAGGATTGGGAGGTAGATCATTGATTCGCTGGGAGAAATGACGAGTGGCACAGGTATCATCATAATCCACTTCCTTCCTTCCCATTTCCATTTCATCTAGTCTCTTTTTCAAAATGAGAAAATCCCGCGCATCGATTCCAAAGCTAAAGTGAGAACTACGGTGTGTCCTTTCTTTTTCTCTGTGCCCATTCACTCGACTTTGTTCCTTATGTTGCTAGTGATTATCCCCATATCCAGATGGTGCCCTGCCATTCACTGGCCTGAAATGATGAGGAGAGGTTCTGTCCATCCTGGTAGCCAACTCTGGACAGGGAGGAGACTCGTGACGAGGAGACCCCTTATGCCGTGGAGGGCTCTTAGGTCGAGAATGACTCATATGTCGAGAAGAGGGATTTTGGCGAGGAGGGGTTTTCTGCCTTGCATGACTGAACCTTGCTATCAAGTCAGCAGAATTAACCTCATGTTCCCTTTGGTGGTTCAAATAACTTCTCAAGTGTACCTCGTTTCTCGTGTTACCATGCCCAGGTGCCTTATGACGAGTAGGGACATTTTGGAGGTTTTGCCATAATCTACCAGTAGTGCCATGATGAGGGGGATGTTGGCCAGGGGAAATATTTTCTCTATTCTCCCGACTACCGCGCCGGTCAAAATGACTTTCCCCTCCAAGGAAATTTTCAGTCCTCGTAGGTCTTATGAATTCAGCCAAGGAGTGCTCAGGATCCAATTGTAGCAAGGTATTTTGTGTTTCATAAATGCGCTTTGCAGAGTTTCCATCTGTTGATGCAAAAGAGTTATGCGATCAACCTGTGAGGGGAAGCCCAGTGACCCCTTGGGCGACATTCCTCCCCGTCTGACTGCCAGCAGGCCTTCCTCGGCGCCAACGACAAGGAGGGTTTGACAGCATTACCTCAGTTACTGGTTGTCCCCTAGAATGCAGCAGATTCATTCTTAGGGATGGTAGCCTATCAATCAATAGTGGAGGAGGTGGCAGTTCCCCGTTGGCAAAAACGTTCGGATCAACCCAAATCAAGCGGCAGGCTGTATCCTGGATGTTTGAATAGCCTGAAAAAGATGAACAAACGCGTAAACTAAGCCGGGGCTTCACCGGCAAAGGCTCTCCGGCGTGAGAATAAGTTTTTGTGTATTTGAGAGTAAATCAATTGATAAGAGTTTAGAGTTAAAAGATGTGTTATCAAAATATGTGAATTATGACTTGTATTAATAATTGTAGGATTTAGAGTCCATCTTTGAATAGAAAGTTGTGTGAGAGTAGGGTTATAATCCTAATGAAATTATAACTTCCCACAATTCTTGTTTCAGTAGAACTAGAATTGTCTTCTGTATGTATGTCTAGAAGGCATACTCCTTGGCATGAGGTATTGGTCGACATGTGTGAATGCCGAGTAAGAGGTGAGCAAGGGTAGGGAAGTTCATTCCCCTTGTCATAATAAGGGCCTGATAGGCGCTGATCGTCATTTGAATATGCCTTAGTCGGCACTTACTTAGGCATTGGTCGGCACCTACGTAGATCTTCTTCGGCACCTACTTAGGTATTCCTCGGCACCTATGTACTCGATTTATACTGTTCAAAACTCAAATTAAATCAGATTATGACGGTTTGATTTGGTTCGCTCTAAACTTTTCAAAACTTTTTTATGATTTTATTTGATCTGATTTTTTTTATGTTGATGATCATTGATTTGATTTTAAAAGTTTTTATCCTAAAATGAATATCATTTTTGTAAAATTTTATCTCTAAACGTCTTTTTACAAAAAAAGCTCATTTCACATTTTATTATTATAAAATTAAATGTTTAGAAAAAAATAACAAGAATATATATATATATATATATATATATATATATATATATATATATATATATAGTTTATTCAAACGGAACCAAATTTTTATGAGAATCATGAGAACCACTATAATTGGATTAAAAAATACATCAATCTTGATTAAAAAAGAGATAGAGGGGGTGGCATTTTCGTAATTATTGTGAACTAAATCCCCCTCAAATTTCAAAATAAAATATCTCAATATCTATAAGTCGAAAAAAAAATTCGAAAACACTGATTTTTTTGTCTTGACGAGACGATTCAAACTAGATCCTTGAAGATAGGATATTGAAAAAATAATATTGAACAACGTCTAATTTTTAAAACACTAGCTAATTAACTAGTGTACACTAGTTAGTTAAGTAATGTACAATAGTAATGTATATAGTGTCTGTTAAATTTAGCTTAACTCGTGCACACTAGCCATATGACTTATACTGACTTATACTGAACAATACCTTGACTTGGTCTTGACCAAGTACTTGTGTACACTAGTTAATTAACTAGTGTACACTACTAGTTAAGTAATGTACACTAGCTAATTAACTAGTTTGAATCATGATATTGCAGACAGTTCGGACATGATCGGAGATGCAAGATGAAGAAATAGTGTTACTACCATCATGGGCATCAGATTATATGATGTTTCAAATTGAGTTTTTCAAGACTTTCAGGGAACTATCATATGGTTAGAACTAAAGATCATGGTGTTTCAATTTACTTTTTGAAATTTATGGCATACACAAGTTGGACCGACCAGCAATTTAGGATGTGATTGGAGATGCAAGATAAAGTGTGATTACCATCAGTGACTCGGTTAGTAGCAGTTACTGAGGAACCAAACAACTCAGACTTCCTTATCCAGTACTGTTGAAACCGCTGTCTAGCATACTCCAGATAGTCAAAGTCAATTTCATTCACGTGTTCCTGGAAGCAACAATAAGGAATGTTAGAATCGAGAGAGTTAATTACTTAACTAGTGTACATTACTTAATTAGTGTACATTACTTAACTAGTTAATTAGTGTTCATTAAGACAACATAGCTAGTGTTCACTAAGACAACATAACTAGTTAACTTACAGCTAGTGTTCACTTACAGCTAGTGTTCACTAATTAATTAGTGTTCACTAAGACAACATAGCTAGTGTTCACTTACAGCTAGTGTTCACTTACAGCTAGAGTTCACTAATTAATTAGTGTTCACTAAGACAATACAACTAGTGTTCACTAAGACAACATAGCTAGTGTTCACTATGACAACATAACTAGTTAACTTACAGCTAGTGTTCACTTACAGCTAGTGTTCACTAATTAATAAGTGTTCACTAAGACAACATAGCTAGTGTTCACTTACAGCTAGTGTTCACTTACAGCTAGTGTTCACTAATTAATTAGTGTTCACTAAGACAATACAACTAGTGCTCACTAAGACAACACAGCTAGTGTTCACTAATACAACACATCTAGTGTTCACTAATACAACACAGCTAGTGTTCACTAAGACAACACAGCTAGTGTTCACTAGCAACACGGTATTTTAAAAATTAGACGTTGTTCAATATTATTTTTTCAAAATCCTATCTTCAGGGATCTAGTTTGAATCGTCTCACAAGACAAAAATCGGTGTTTTCGATTTTTGACTTATAGATATTGAGATATTTTATTTTGAAATTTGAGGGGATTTTAAATGAAATAAGCATTTTAAAAATGCCACCCTCTATCTTTTTTTTAATCGGAAGATTGATGTGTTTTTAATCCAAGGTACTGTTAGTGCTTCTTATGGTTCTCATATAAATGTGGTTCTCATTATAATTATAATAGGACCCTATATATATATATATATATATATATATATATATATATATATATATATATATATGCCACTAAAGTTTATAAGAAAAAACATAATCCCTTTGTAACGAAATAAATGTATCAATTAACTTGTCAACATTTTTTTTAAAAAAAAGACGTTTTATTAGCTTGCACATTATATGTACAATGAAAAAATTGTACTAATTTAATTTTTTTATCTAAAAATGCATAATGAAAAATACTACTCCCTCCGTCTCGGCCGAAAAGCCACAAATTTCCTTTTTGGGTGTCCCATTTAAAAATAAAAAGGCACTTTCCCAAAAAGAAAAGTTTTTATTACTATTCCACCCACTCATTCTCTCTCCTACTTTACTTTTACACTCACAACATTCTCTCTCCTAACTATTCCTCCCACTCATTCTCTCTCATATTTAATTTTTCATACTCACAACATTTACATTTTTTCTCTTTTCTACATCACTTTCCTTAATTTGCGTGCGAGACACAAACTTTACCTTTTGAGCCGGGAAGGAGGGAGTATATTATTTCGAGACGGAGAGATTACCATATTCTTAGAATGTTTCTTATATTGAAATTTGATTAGAGAGTGAGGGAGGAGTATTTTGCTTAAGCAATAATCAAGCATAATGCAATTAATTTTGACACATGAATGATTGTAACTAACATACCTACATCCTCTCATGCAACGACATGATGATTGACAATTTTAATTTTCATTTTAATGATAACGAGGGCTCATAATTCATCCAAAATTACTACTAGAGCAGAGCAGAGCGTTGCGTGTGGTGTTATCATCTGCCACGACAAAATTATCATTCACTTCTGTAACTCTTAAGCAACAACCTGTCAGTCATGTACAAATATAGGATAAATAATTAGTTACAACTAAAATATTATTATTTCAGGCCAATAGAGTATTATAAATTTATAATAAAGCAAATTCCTTCCGTCCCATTAATAGCTTTACTTTTTATTAAAATGGGTGTTCCGTTAAAAGCTTCACATTTTTTAAAATGACAAAAAATCTTTACTATTCCACACACTCATTATCTCTCCTATTTCACTTTTATACTCACAACACTTTTCAAATTTATTATTCCCTCCACTCATTCTCTCTCCTATTTTACTTTTACACTCACAACACTTTCTCCACTTACATTTTTTCTTAATTAGCGTGTCATGCTCAAATTGATGAACCTAAAATATTATTATTTCAGGCCAATAGAGTATTATAATAAGCATATGTTTTTTGATTTTTTTTTTTATCAACATGTTTGTGTTCATAACACAAAATTTTGGGAAAATGTGTTTTTTTCTTAAAATAAGAAAAAAAAACGTGTTTTGTAAATATGCGATGACATTGTTGTAAATAAGTGATTTTTTTTCCAAAATGTGCGGTGACATTTTTTAAATAATCAGAACTTATAAAAATTTACTGACACTTTCAACAATATGACTAGCAATTTTCAATATTATATACTGATTATTTTCAGTAAATTTTGAATATTTGGTAATTTTTAAATAATCAGAACTGATAATTTTTTATAATCACCACTAGCAATTTTCAATATTTGGTAGTCATATTGTTTAAAATTTACTGTTTTCATCATTATTTTGAATATTTGGTAATTTTTAAATTTCCTAAGAAATGAAAAAAAAATTAGGATTGATACTATTTTCATCATTATCACTAGCATTATTTAACAGTACAACTGATAATTTTTAAAATCACCACTAGCACTCTTTTGGAAAGTATTAAAAGTGTCAGCATGAAAGTTTATAAGTGAAAATTTGATTATTTATAAGCATTATTTTGAATATTTGGTAATACTAGAGCTGACACTTTATAATATTAAAATTAACATTTAGGGGAAACTCCTTTTTTCATTTCTTAGGAAATTTTTTTCTTTTTTTCATATAATCCATACTTATCTCTTACATCACTATCAATCTATCATTAATTTATCTAGAGGAGGTGATTAATTTATTAAACTCTTTTAGCCATATTCTCTACTTTAGCCTATCTTGATAATTATTATTCATTATGTTTGAAAACTGCTATCAATTTCTAAGAAGCTTTTATCCCAAAGTAATATCTAATTGCTAATAAAATTTACTAAAATTAACTTTGAAGTAAAAATTATGAAGTGCGAAGTACAATAAAAACTCTATAAATTAATCATATTGGGACCGCTAAAATTTATTAATTTATAGACTTATTAATTCATTAATAAATTGATAATTATTAATTTAAAGAATTTTTATTTGATTCGGCGAATTTCATATTTTCGTATAAACTAAATTCATTGTATTTAAATAATAAGTTGAAAAACATTGGAAGTTGATGATAACTTTAAATTCATTGTACAAATATATATAAGAAAATTAGAGATGAACTCTAACTAAATTTAAACTTTAAAAAGAAAACAAACAGCTATAAAGTCACATTTTCATTAAATTTTTATAATTATTTTCCAATTTCTAGAATTATTAATTTATGGTTTTAGTGGGATCTAATAAAAAAATATCTTATTATTTTATCAATTTTTTCAATTGGCCCAAGCCGGAATAGAACTAATTTATTATTTTAGAAAATTTATTAATTTATCAATCTTTGTTTGCTCCACATACATAAAAATAATAGTAGTACTTTATCTATCTCTAAAAAAATGTCCAAACTATTTTTAAAAAAATAAATGTCTTTTTTGCAAAATTACTTTATTCCTAAACATTTTTACTAGTAAAATTTCACTAATTTTATTATTGTAAACCTAAATATATACAAAGTAGATAATAAGAATATTTATGTATACTTGTCATTAAAATATATTAAAAAAAACATGTATTTTTCAATGTATTAACAGTTATTTAAGAACTAAGAAAATAATAAATAAAAATTGAATTTTTCCTGTATCATTTACAACACATGATTAATGTATAATTTAAGTGTAGATTTATTCTCAATCCTATTTTCACAATAAAAATAATGAAAGTGGGAGAAATCAATGACAAAAACTTGGGTGAGAACAGCATGACCAGTCTCATCCATGAGACAGGTCGGTTCCATACCCATCACCCGCCCAACAAAGCCAACCCACGCCTCCGCCCAAGCTTTTGCATGGGCGGTCGCACGGCCAGCCTGAAATCAGCGAGCCGCCAGGAACGGAATCGGCCCACATTTGCCTTGGCCCAATCCTTCAGCCAACATAAAGTAATAGTTTGTATACATTAAAGTAATAGTTTGTATACATTAAAGTAATAGTTTGTATACATTAAAGTAATACATATATAGAGAAAAGTAATACTGTTTTTTCCTATGTTTTCTTCGTTTGGCAAAAGTAATACTTATTATAACTAAAATGTAACAAACGTGTTATTTATATATAATAGTATTTGTACATAATTGTAACACATATGTATAGGTATATATATGTTTTCATGCAAAAGTATTACATTATCTATAGAAATATGTTACAATTTCATCTATCAAAGTGGTACATTTACTTGTATAAACTATTACATTCATATACATAAGTTATTACATTTCAAAAATAATACATATAGTTTGTATTACATTTGAAAAAAATGGGTAAAAACGAGCTTTTATTTTTTTTAAAACAGGTATTACGTTTACTTATGACCAATGTTACTTTATATGTATACAGTCATTACATTAAGAGATGGTAACTATTACTTTTGCTCTGAAAAAAATAATATAAAACAAAAAAAAAAAATTGGCCTATAAAAGGCTGCCACGTGGCGGTCATGCCCCATGGGTCATGGGTCGACCCGTCTCATGCATGAGACGGATCCCATGTTCTCACAGGAGACCGGCTCGAAATCAATTGAGTAAGGAACATCATCATACACGGAAAACAAAATTAATTAATTCCAAATTACATACTCCCTCCCTCTCAGGAAAAACTTCACCATTTTATATTTTATGCTCGACATGCAAATTAAGAAAATAGGTGGTGATGCTGCAGGAATTGTGCTTATCAATCTTCCTCCACGTGGCAGGATGAATCACCTGGCTCCTTGACCTGAAATCAGAACCCACGACTAGCCGGATGTGTCTCCGGCGAAGACGCTCGGGCGTGAGAGTAAGATCACAGTTGAATATTGCTCAAGATGTATTGACTGAATGAATTACAATAGCAAAATGGCAGTTACCTTTCACCGTTTGGTAGTGATGAAGTATTTATAGATAAGAGTGATGTATTTTTGGGGAGGCGACATGTGCTCCGTGATTGTAGCGGCGGTTATTGGTAATGGGAACGTGTCTATAACGGCCCCTGATTTGTAGGGATGTGGTTATGAGAATAGTTCAACCAAATACGCCGGCAAGTATCAAGTCGTCACTTGTTGTTTAGGTCGAGGTCACCATTCGAGGAACGGGTCGACTGACCGTCAAGGGTAGATGAGCATGGTTCGTGCAGAGTTGTAATATGGATTCTGAGTCGGACTAAGTTAAGTCGGGGCCTGGTGGGCCGGACCATAGGCTTAGTCGACTGATCCTTGAGATGGACTTTGGGCCCTGTTTTGATTGGGCCAGCCTCATTGAGAATGTGAGAGTCAAGACTGTCTGTGATTAGGCTTTACCCACTTGGCCCAATTCGACACTTTTGGTATGTTCAGTGGCCCCCAACTTACGAGTTGACTTCGTCGACTTGGAAGTTAAGAGGATCTTTGATGAGAATTATTTTACTCGCAGGTCGATACTCGTTCCGAGGTATAGTCGACCTTTGATGACGTGGCACAATCCTGGTCGTTGGCAACGAACGGTCGGAGATGAAGGGCGTAGTATTTCGTAATGATTACAATTAGACGTTTGATAATCTGTCTCGGGAACCGTTTTCGCCATTAATATGGAAATTATTTTTTGGATTTTCTTTTTTCCTTTCCAATCTTGGAAAATATAAATTGCACATTCCTTCTCTGTTTAGAACTTTTACCGTTTTCAAGCTCTGAGAATCTCCGGCGAAAATAGCGAAGAAGCAGTTGAGTTAAATTGGGCTTCCGTCTTCGGCAATGCCTTCCTACTCCGACCTTTGCAAAGGTATTTCTCTCCCCTTCTTTCTTTAGGGCTTTAATTTCTGTTCTATCTTTGATTTCCGCCATGGCTAGGACCTTTAGTAGCGAGCCAGGGGCTTGGTATGGGTACTGCACTGTTAACCGTAGGGTTTACAAGAATGTGAACGGTGAGTGGAGAGAACTGTCTTTGGATGAATGTGCCTCCATTTTAACCAAGTGGGAATTAAATTTTAGTGAGATAGGTTTGCCCATTGTAGGGGACGTTGAAAACCTGGTAGTTGATGATTCAAATATCGTCACCTTCCATCTATTCCATGAACTGCTCGACCATATTACTTTGTTCTATGTAGGGATGTCCTCAAACCCTCCTTCCTTAGGAATAGGATAGGCTTTCCAGGGGAGTCTAGGTCGCCCTTAAATAGGTCGACTGAAATTATTCATAGGCCCGACTCCTGTTTCTCCTTCTTCTTGTACGTATATGGCAACTCAAGGCGGAGCTACAAAGCATCTACTTCCTCTGGTCCCAGAATCGTTGACGCGTTTGATGACACAGACGTGCCAGGAAAGAATGAGAGGGGTTATGTTCCTCAAGGGCCATTACGTGGAAAGAAGAACCCGCCCCTCTAGGTATAGCATGATTTGGGATTTACGTGAGGTAAGTAAGGAAGATTATAGGGTGACCATTTATACTCGGAAGGAGTTTATGAAATTGTTCAGTCGTCATTCACTAAGGATGCCACTAGGGTAGCCTTCTTCTATGGTCAATTTGTAGGCGGCCTCGGGTTGCCTCTTGATCCCTTTGTAAATGAGTTTTTAGAATGTGCCAATGCTCTTCCCCTTCACTGAGCCAATACTTGTAGGGTCCTTGTGTGCTTTGCTATGGTGTGCAGATTCCTGTGGTATGAACCTTGTATGAGAGTGTTCAAAGAATTTTTCAAGATTAAGTATAGTGAGAGGATCCGAGCATTAGTACTCCTCTAAACCTAAATCTCCCAAGCTCTTCACCAACCTCCCAAGTAAACATAGTGGCCGGAACTCGCATGTTGTTGTGGTAGAGAGTAGATTAGGATGGGAATTCCCATTGCCCAATGATGAAACAGAAGCCGTAGATGAGGGGAACTATCGGGAGCCAACCCGGCATCTTAACTTGTATAGGGCTTTATGTCGATTAGTTGAGAGAAGACCCATCACCGGGAGAGTCCGCTCACCACCAAGTATAATTTCATCCAGGCTGGGATGATGTCTGGAGATGAAGTAGTAGAGCCCCTTATCCCTGTGTCGAGAGGACAAGTATATCCTGACTGGGTTACTCATTCCCTGGGGAGGTTTGGAAATTTGTGTCAACTTTGCAAGAAGACAGAAAACTACTGCAAGGATAACGGGGAGCACGCCGGTGGTAAGATCTCGTTCTGCAACCCTTTACTCGTCTATTGCTCGCTTGTCGGCCCGACAACATAATAGATCATTTGTATTGTGTCCCTTTCTTAGCTCGTCATTTGTTAGCTCGCGTATAAGATAATTGAGTCGTACATAGTTTGCTCGTACATAGAACTTGTGCTCGTATGTAGAACTTTCGTATGTCGATCTAACACTTTGTTGTTTTGATTTTGTTGTAGTTCTAACACCCGACCAAGAAGCAAATATGGGTCGCATCGTGGGCGTCTCTGATAAGAAGAAAGCTAGAAAAGCTCATGGAGCTGCTAATGCTCGAGCTCATAGACGCAGGAAGCCGCGTTGAGGACCAAATATTGCCCAAGGATAACATTGGGATGGTGCCAATGGAGGGATTGAAGAAGATGACCCTTCGCTGAGCGGTACCCAGTCTATGGACACTACTGATGGGGGTGACGAGTCCACCAAGTCGGCTAGAGCAAGTCTAAACTCCGACCCAATCCAGGAGGTTGATGCTGCGACTTCAGGGGCTGAGATGACAGGGGCTAGTCCCTTAGACGTTGTGATTGTTGAGGATGACAACATGGAGGTCGATGCGAGATGACCCGGCCTTTGAATTCGAGAAAGAGGCTGCGCTGCGAGAAAGGGAAGTCGCCCTTCGAGCCAACTACCTCTACCTCCTCCAGCTTCTTCTCGCCCCAACCAAGAATCTATTGAAGACATGATGCAGAGGTTAAGTGATGTCCCTCCTCTCGAAGGAGTCAATTGCCTGAGTCGCCGCTACCCAGATATGAACTTGGGTCAGGTGATCCCGAGAAGAGCCGTGGATGTGGGTCCGCTAGCTCACTTTGTCGATAAGGGCATAACACCCGAAGAATTCTCATTTCGATGCAGGGTGGCTCATTGCGAGGTAACTTCTCAAAGCTTTCTCTTTTATTTTAGTCGCTTACTCCTTTACTCGATCAACTTGAATCTCGAGCTAACACTTCTTTGTTTTCTTTGGAATGCAGAATCTTACCATGATTGAGCAAGTCAAGAGCTCTTGGAGGGCCTCCATTGAGAGGGAGAGACAAGCCCTTCGTTACTATTCCAAAAAGGCTCAGGAGCTTGCGGATTTGAAGGAGAAATACAATGATTTGGACAACTCTTGTGAAGCCAATGAAATGGTGAAGACAAAAGCCTGTCGATCTTGCGGTGCACAAACCAAACTCAAGGAGGTGGAGGCGGAGAAGGATCTTTGAGAAGAAGGGCTGGAGAAGGCCAAGGCGAGGCGCCACGATTAACAAGCTTCTGAAGGAGAAGGATGACTTCTTACTCGAGCTGCATGAAGAGCATCGACTTGAGCGAGAGAAAGGTCAGAAAGATCTCCAGACTGCTGTTGAGAAAGCTGCTAAGGACGCTGCTGAAGCTGCAGTTGAAAAGTTCAAGGAGGGGGATGAATACTACAATGCTATCGTGGCCAAGGCACAAGACTTTCTTGAGGTCGGCAAGAGGCACATGGCCCGTCGAGCACTGGTGGATCCCTCAGCTACAGTTACCATCGAGCAATTAGCTCGTTGGTTTTCTCTCGAGTCCCAAAGACGACATGGCGGCTCGCCAAGGTCATTCGCTTGTTCCCTACCTCGAGAATGACTTGGCTTTTGTTGCTCAAGGGGATGTAGAGGATAGCTGTGAGAAGTGGGAAGCTCCCCTTGTTGCCGATAGGAATTTTGATGTTGTTACGCAAGAGCTTGAAGATGCCGCCACCCTAGAAGAAGAGAATGAGCGAGTGTTTACTCGTAGCCTGCTAAACCCATGCCCCCAAAGAACAAGGAGATGGGGAGGGACGAGCTGCTACTGACGACCAGACTGATGTCGGCCAAGACTCTTGAATTTGTTTAGTTGAATTGTAGTGAACAAGTCCCGAACAACATTTTTGTTTTTTGCTCTAACATTATCCGAATGCCTTGGCCCAGTTTTTTGGGAGGCAAAATATTTTTGTAAGTTAATTTTGTCTAAGTCTTAGCCCGTTTTGGGAGACTTATCTCTTATCATAGCTGACTTTATTTATTACATGTTGTATACTTTTGATGTAAGTGTCGAGCTAGATGTAGTAGGGCAAATGAGTCATCTTAAGTTTAAGGTCGTACCGACTTTATGATGCCTTAGTCGACCTCAGACTTGTAAAGTCACATTAGTTTTAAGAGTTCGAAGCTAACCCTGAGTCGAGCTGATAATTGAAGTCGACCTAAGATCGAACTTGTTAAAGGGACTAAACTGATTAAGAATCGAGTTTATTGGAACGAAGTCGACTTAAGAGTCTAACTTGTTTAAATGAACGAAGGCGATTAGGAATCGAGCTTGTTAGAACGGAGTGACTAAGAGTCGAGTTTGTTAGGACGAAGTCGGCCGAGAGTCGGACTCGTTAAATATACAAAGGCGATTAAGAATCGAGCTTGTTAGAACGAAGTCGGCGAGAATCGGACTTGTTAAATAGACAAAGCTGATTAAGAATCGAGCTAATTAGAACAAACTGACTAAGAGTCGAGCTTGTAAGAACGAAGTCGACTAAGAGTCGGACTTGTTAAATGAACAAAGCTGATTAAGAATCGAGCTTGTTAAAACGAAGCTGACTAAGTGTAACGACCCCAACCCTAGGCACTAATTTTAAATATTATATTATATGCTTCAAATATTTATGTTAACTTATGTGTTCAATTATGTCTTTAAATTCTTAAATTAAGATAAATTGGGTGAGAAGTAAATTTAGAATCTTTTATGAAACTATTAGACATTAAATAAAGAAACTTGGAGAAATAATAAAAATGAGAATATGCTAAATAGTACAAGGAGGTAATTGGGTAGGATGAATTATTTAAGATAAGGATTTATTTTTAAAATGAGTTAGGGTGAAAGCCTTGGTTTATTTTTGAAGGGGGGGCCAATTTTATTACTCCCTCCTATGCATGCCAAGTGTCACCTCCATCCCCTCCTCTTACTCCCTTCCCCCTTCTCCTTCATTCATTTCACTCTTACTTCCCTAGAGAAACTAAGATACTCCTTTGAAGCTCCCTTCTCCCAAGCTTTGGAATCCAAGACATTTCTTCACCAAATTCAAGTATTAGAGCACCATTGAAGTTGGATCACCTAGAGGAAGCCATCAAGTTAGAAAGATCAATCTTTCCTTATAAAATCCAAGTGAGTTGTTATGATTCCCTTCTTCTATGTGTTCATGAGTTCTTTGATTATTGTTCTTGGCCTTGTGATGTTGATTCCTTGCTTGGAAACCTAAATGGGAGTTGATTGATTAGAAAATGAACATTGTTGAAGTTAGGGTTCAAGGAAGACTCATTAGAAGGGTTTGAAATGGGTGTAATGGGTAGAGATAAATGATCTAGGATTACTTGGTTGTGAGTTTATATGTTTTGAATGGGACTTGGTAAGATGAAGGTATCCTTTGGTGTTCTTGATCAAGCAATGGTAGAGGGAAAGAAGAACTAGGGTTAAAAGGGGTTAAAATCGAAAAAATGGGGTGGAGGAGGCTTGGGCGGTCGCCCGTGGGGGCTTGGGCGGCCGCCCATCTTGGCGGGAGGTCTAAATTCCTTTGAAGTCCACTTGGGCGGTCGCCCAGTGGTTAGAAACGATCGCCCAAGACCTGAACCAAATTTTCTTAATTTAAACTAGGATCGTTTAGCAAGTTTGTTGACCTCTTATAAATGGTGACTCCCACCCAATATAAATTAGTAGAACCTAATCAACCAGGATACGAATTGATCCTCTTTAACCCGAGTTAGAGTAGGATACTTTGGCTTGGCCGTGACGTCTTATTTGGTCGAAATGGAATTGTGGGAGTAGTTAAATATTGTTCGGAAAGTGGTCCAAACTTGGGAAGTAGGTCTTGCACTTTCATTAAGATTATTCAAGGTTAAATAATGACTTCGTAGGTTTGGTTTATGGTACTTGGTGACTTTACTTGTTCCTATCCTTGGTGATTAGTTAGAAATGGTGTAGAAACCATAGATTTCACTATTGAACTAATTGGTAATGGGTATGTATCACTTTGTGGATTATTTGACAAGTTGTATGATATCCCAATGTGTGGATATGCTTATTATGTGATTGCTTGGTTATTCAATCGGTGGATTTATTTGTTATCATTCATATTTAGTGATGATACTATGCATAGTGTATTAAATGGTTGTGGCACTATGAAATTGATGAACATGAGTATATTTTACCATGTGGCTATATTGTTTATCCCCTTTGTGGATTATTTGGTAATGTTATATTGTATCCGGCGTGGATTATGTGGTTATATGGATACCTTACTTGAATGTATACTCGTTAAGGGTATTATGCATAGTGTATTACTTAAATGTTGCATTATGGTATTGATTGGCATGAGTATACATTACCATGTTGTTATATTATTATCCCGTTTTGTGGATTTATTTCAAGTATCTATTATGTGCTTGAACGTGTTTATGTTCGGGTGGGTATGATGGAATTCAATCAATTATGGATTTGTTCTATAAGTGATTGAAGGTACATCATACCGGTGACCCTTCCCCTCTGTGGCCACGGAGTGGGCTGTGCTAACTGTATTGAGCATGAAGAAGCCTTTACGAGACTGTTGCGATTGTTGTACGGAGGGACGATATTATTATTGGATACTCTAATATAGGTATCCTTTCTTATATGGATCTACGGGGTATGAGTCCTATAAGAGGTGAATGTCTTGGAGGCAATTCACCAAAGAGTGAGTTTTACTCCCACGTTGTACGACTTATTGTTCGAGACGGGAAAAGGTAGGCGAGGTAACGTAATGTGTTTACCGCTTTCATAAGGTGTTATGTGCTACCATGCTATGTGTTGCATCTTGTTTGGCATCTTCTTTGCATTCATAATAGCTCATTGAGATTTATTCTCACCCCTCTCCCTTTCTTGTTTTAGATTAGAGGCAGGTGGACCGACCAAGTAAGGGCGGAAAGGAGTTTAGAAGTGGTATTTTGGGAATTGTCGGGTTATGTATAGGTTGGTATAGAAAGTGTACGTTGGTATAATTCATTTGTGGAATTGTATTTATAAATCTTTACTTTATGTTATAACCGAGGCCCTTTTGTAATTAAAACCGTTTCTTACTTTCTAAGTTAGTCAATTATTTCCCCGTTGTGAAAAGGTGTAGACTTATTTTGAAAATGGTTATAATACTTATATTTATTTTGGAAGTTTAAATAAAGATTTTTAAAAGTTTTTGATATTTGGGTAAGTTTGAGGACGCTCCAGCTTGGGACACGTGTAGGTCCCGGGTTGGGGTCCTCACACTAAGAGTCGAGCTTGTTGGGGTTAGTGTAACACTATGTTTGATCGAATAAACTGCGCTTTTTATTGAAGTAGGGAACATGCTTACATCAACTTGAAACTAGAACTAACACGAGCTTGAACTTTGAAACTAAAAGCTAGAAGTAGTATTTGATGAGGTGAGTAGCATGCCAAGGATGTTTCAACTCGTCACCTCCGGGATGAGCTATCATGTAGGTTCCTTCCTTGACGACTCGAGTGACTACATATGGACCTTCCCAGTTAGGAGATAGCTTGTTATGCTGGGTCCTTCTACCCGTTGCCTCAATCTTTCTCAACACATAATCTCCAACTTGGAACGACCTTGCCTTGACCTTCTTGTCGTGATAACTTTTAGTTCGCTGCTTGTAGTTGACCATTCGGAGGTAGGCTGTTTCTCGCTTCTCGTCGATCAGGTCCAAGTCGATCAATCTGTTGGTATCATTCTGCTCTTGATCAAAGAAGGTCACTCTAGCAGTAGGGAATCTGAGCTCAGCAGGTGCCATGGCCTCCGATCTGTAAGTGAGAGCGAAAGGGGTTTCCCCGTAGGCCCCAGAGTGGTTGTACGAGCGCCCAAAGAGCGAGGAAGTTCGTCCCGAACCAATTGTTTCGTCGACCTACGAGCCTGTCTTTAGCGAAGATAGAACAAGTTTATTTCTTTGCTTCGGCTTGTCCATTTCCTTGAGGATAGGCGACGAGACGATTTCCAATGTTTGATCCCTACTCGATTCATTTACGTTTCGAAGGTTTGGGAGAACTGTAAACCATTGTCGGATCTATAGCACGAGGAAAACCAAATCGACACCAAATGAAGTCGTGGATGAAGTTGATAGCATTCTCCTCTGTGATGCGAGCTAGTGGTTTGGCCTCAACCCATTTGGTGAAGTAGTCTATGGCAACTATCACATACTTGCAGTTTCCTCGGGCGGGAGGGAAGGGTCCAATCAGGTCGACGCCCCACATGTCGAATGGCCAGGCTGCGGTCGCGGAGTGCGCTCGGTTGTTGGCACATGAGGTAAGTTGGCAAATCTTTGACATTGATCACATTCTTGAACAAAGTTGTGAGTGTCGGCTCTCATGTGTGGCGATAGTACCCCAAAGTGATTAACTTGTCAGCAAGAGTCCTGGCCCCCGGGTGTCCACCACAAATTCCACTATGCACTTCGTGGATCAATAGGATGACCTCTTGAGGGTGGATGCACTTTAGTAATGGTCGAGTATAAGATCTCCTGAACAGGTCGCCTCCTTGAATGACATACCTTGGAGCTTTCTTTTTGATAGCTCGAGCCTTCTTCTCGTCATCTGGCAGCTCACCACTTTCTAAGTATGCCTTCATTTCCTCGATCCAACACTTCTCCTGAGTCCAATTTCTTGAGGGATCCTCTATGCATTGAATTTTTACTCTTTCATAGGCTGGACTTTCGAGGAAGGAGATAGGTTCATCATGTGGTTCATCCGAAGTGGCTAATTTCGAGAGGAGGTCAGCTAGCTCATTGTCTTCTCGTCCAATTCTCTGAATCTCCCAGAATTCCAAATCTTTTATCGGCTCCTTTACCGAGTCACGGTATTTGATCGGCGTGGCACTAAGCACCTCGTACTCGCCTCGACAGTTAACTATCAATTGTGAATCACAGTAAGCCATGATCTTAGTTGCTCCAAAACACTTGGCGTACTCTATAGCTGCTATCAAGGCTTCGTATTCGGCCTGGTTATTGGAAGCATCAAACTTGAACCTTAATGACTCCTCGTACACTGTCCCAGATTCTGGTTCAATTAGCACTATCCCGGCTCCACTGCTATTCTTAGTCGCCGATCCGATCTGAATAGACCTTCCAACAATCGTCGGGTAGGCTGATGGCGACACAGGACTCGATTCCTTCCACTTTAGCCTTTTCTTTTGGAGCTCGTTGCTCGTCGTCTTCCTTGGTGAACGTAAGCTCGACCAAGAAGTCGCCTAGAGCTTGAGCCTTAAACGCCTTTCGAGGTCGATGCTCAATGTCAAATTCGGTAAGGGCGATTGACCAATTGAGAAGTCGACACGAACTCTCCGGCTTGTGAAGAATTTTTCTTAGGGGAGCATTTGTAAGAACCACAATTGGATGAGCCGAGAAAATAAGCTCGCAGCCTTCCTTGAAGCCACGACCAGGGCATGTGCGACCTTCTCGGCATTGTAGTATCTGCTCTCCACATCGATAAGGCCTTGCGATGTAGTATCTTGGTTTTTGAAACCCTTCATCCTCTCTAATAAACAACTGCTTGCAACCGACTTGTCTCCCAGACAGATATACAAACAAGGTCTCTCCGGTGGTCGGGCTACTTAGCGAGAGGTGGAGTAGCGAGGTAATCCTTCAATTGTTGAAACGATGAATGACATTCGGTCGTCCATTCAAAGCTTTTCGTCCCCTCGTAGCTTTGAAGAAGGGGAGAGATCTCTCGCCGACTTAGATATGAAGCGACCAAGAGCTGCTACTCTACCGTTAAGTCATTTGCATTTCTTTGATGCGGTGGGGGCTTTCATGTCGACCGGGGCCTTGATTTTCTCGGATTAGCCTCTATGCCCCGTTGAGATACCATAAATCCAAGGAACTTTCCAAAGCTTACACCAAATACACATTTCTTTGGGGTTGAGCTTCATGTCGTTTGAGCTCAGGTGGCGAACGTTTCCTTTAGGTCGACCACGTGACGTCCAGTCTTTGTTTTGATGACCATATCGTCGACGTAGGCCTCCATGTTTCGGCCAATTTGAGAAGCAAAGACTTTGTTCACCATCCTTTGATAGGTTGCCCCTGCATTCTTCAATCCAAATGGCATCATGTTGTAGCAGTAGATGCCTCTAGCTGCTTGAAATGCCGTCTTGATTATGTCGTCCTCATGCATCTTAATGCGGTGGTACCACTGAATAAGCGTCGAGGAAGGCGAGGGTTGAGTGGCCGACAATGGAATCGACTAGCTTGTCGATTCTAGGAAGAGGATAAGCGTCCTTTGGGCAAGCTAGATTGAGAGTGGTGAAGTCGACAAACATCCGCCATTTGCCATTTGATTTCTTCACCATGACCACGTTGGCCAACCACGTTGTATGAGTGGCCTCTTTGATTATTCCTGCACTCAAAAGTTTTTGTACCTCAGCTTTGATAGCCTCTTCCTTGTCACGAGCAAAACTTCTCAACTTTTGGGGTCTAGGCTTTATGGTCGGGTTGACTTCAAGTACGCGAGCGGCGACCTCTTCCTTGATTCCCCTCATGTCTTCTACCCTCCAAGCAAAGACGTCATTACTTTCCTTGAGTAGCTCGATGATTTACGCTCGCTCCTCAGTGATAAGCTTGCTTCCCAATCTGAATTTTTTGGTCGGGGTAGGAAGGATTGGTGATTCTGAGCTCTAGCTCATCCACGGCTTCTAGCTCTGGTCCATCCACTGAATTGTAGAGTCTCAATGATTATCTCCTTAACCCTTTGTCTCTCCTCGGCCCTCGGGTGTGGAGCTTCTTACGCTATCATATCATCTAACTTGTCTGCAACCTCGGCGGTGGTGGTGGTGGCCCCAGAGTTATTGTCGATTTGGAGGCATAGGTTGCCTATGATGACTTGGTCGACCATAACTACATGCGAATCGACCTCGATGGTGTTAGAGTGACGTGTCGACTCAGCGTGACCTCGTCATTTGAGCGATAGGTCGACTCTTCCACGTCGGTGATTGTTGATGCAGTAGTTTTGGTGGTGATTGAGACAACTTTAAATAACCGTCTGCTGTCTCGATCTCTAGGTCTCTCTTCTTTCTTTCCCGAAGAACATGGTCCAGGTAAGCTCGAGCTGTGCCTTGTACATATCCTACTCCAGCGGGTGTGGGGAACTTGACTCGCTGATGAGGGATCGATGCCACCATTCCAAGAGCGACGACTGGAATACCAAGTATAGCGGCATAGTCACTATTTACATCAATCACTATAAATTGTACCTTCGATACGATCTGAGGGGTGTTGGCCTAGGTCGACGTCGAGCTCTATCTTGCCTTTTGCATCAACTCGATGGTTGGTGAAGCCCTCCAACCTACCATCATATCTCTCCAATTGCTCATCATTAAGACCCATTTCTTTAAAAGTTTTGTAGAACAAAATATCCTTGCGAGGCCCCGTGTCGACTAAGAGTACGCTCGTCGTACATCCGTCTATGAGACTGGGATGACGAGAACTTGCTCTCTACCGCCATGTTAGTAGCCAATTCATGGGGGAAGAAGGCGATCGCCTCATCTCGACTTCTCTTCTTGGAGGTACATGTGGGGCTTTATTGAGTTGGAAGATTTTGTGCTTGATGGCCGTGTTGCTTGCTTGCTACGTAATGACCCCCGGGTTCAATCTAGGTTGCCTAGGTCCCCGCCGTCCGCCCCGCTGGCCGCTTTCGGCTCCACCGCTTGAGTCCTTTTCACGTAAGCCTCGAGTCTCCACAGTCGACCATTCTGGATGATACGCTTCAATCCCGAAGCAATCCTCGTGAGATGACCGGTGTCCTTATGGTAGTCACAATATTTGCTATTGTCCCTTCTAAATTTGTTGCTGGGTTCATTGGGACGGGAGGAGCCGGCTCGACGGCGTTCATAATCTGTTCGACTCACCGTAAGGGGAGTGAAAGCCTCGGGCACTTTCTCAGTTGCCACTAGTCTGTTCTTTCCATTTTTATTGTTTCCTCCATTCTTGTTGGAGTCCTTTTTATCATCAGCGACCTCCACCTTGGGGCTTTTACCATTCTTTTTCTCTTTCCTTTCCTCGGCAAGAGCGACATTATACACCTTCTCAAACAACTCCTGTCGAGTTGTTACCGTACGAACTGTGAGTTCATAATCCATGTCTGCGAGGAAATACCGTTTCGGAAGCAATTAATGACTTCCCTATCGGTGAGGTCTTCCTCTATCTTATCAACCATTTCCTTAAACTTGGTGAAGTAACTCATCGAGCTTTCATTCTTCGCTGCACCAAGTTATTCGGATCGGTGACGGTTATCTTCCGAGCTCCTGCGGTCGAGAAGCGATCCAAGAACTTTGTCTGAAGCATGTCAAGTAGTGATGCTACCCGCGGCCGGACCGATTGAACCAAGTTAAGGCCGCCCGGTGAGTGTGCTTAGGAGGGCTTTGCACATATTGTCGTCCTCATTGGCGACAAAACACATGGTGGCTTCCGGATGTGCTATATGACTCCTTGCGTTGGTCGACCCAGAATACTTCTCCAGAAGAGGCAACACGAAAGTAGGAGGAGGCCGACTATCTCTGATTTCTTTGGATAAAGGTCGAAGAGCAAAATCAATTCGTTCGACCTTTCCAGCATCCTTTTTCTTCTCCTCCTCCCATTGCTCAAACTTCTTTTTCATTAACAACCATTCCCTAGCATCGGGTCTTTCATCTCTTGGAGGGCGCGGCATTTGACTTCGGCCTTCACTTCAGGGGGAGTCACTGCCTACTCCTTCGTCCCTGTGAGAATGAGCCCTCTCGATCGTCTTGGAGATGCGTGCTGTCACTTCCTTGTGGCGACTGCGCTATAATCTCCGAATGGCGACTGCGCCTCTCCTCTCTTACGGGCGACTGCGCCCATTCCTGTCTCTATGAGACCACGACCTCTGCATCTGGGCCGGCGAAACACATGCATTTCTATTAGGGCATTAGCGCGTCCTTAAGTCGACCGAGCCTCTTGCTCCTGTTTACATTGAGGCTAGCCCTTAGGTCGTTCTTGGGCACGTGAGCAGCCAAGTAGGAGCTCGTTGGACTATCTGTTTTCACCATTACGCCCCCACACCTTCATTTGGCCTCAAACTCCTGGCATGTTGCCCATTAGAAACCCGAGTAGGGGCCACTCTCTCGGAAGCGTATGTCGGCTGTTACGCCTCCTCCATGGCTATCAAGTCGGCGAGAATGCGGGCTCGCTCCAACATCATCTCCTTCTTGCTCATGGGGTTGGTGGAGGGGCACGCCCTGTTTCCAACATTCACTGGCGAGTTGGACGTTTTGGAGGAGGTGGAACTCCTTGCCCATCCATATGCCTTTTCCCTCTCCTTGTGTCGAGGCAATCCCCTTGCCATCGTCAGCAGCACTGGTAGAAGCGTGTGGCTCTACCGTAGGGGACGATTCGGTGGGGGAGGAGGCAAGTTCAAGTTTTCGGCATTTGCGTTTGTATTCGTGTTGTTGTTGTTCACTTCTTCATGCCCAAGTGAAGCCTCGGATACATGTCCCTCTGAAGTCACCATTGTTGCAGGTTGATAGAGTTTTCGAGGTCAAGTTTAAAGCACGATTCCCGGCAATGGAACCAAACTGATGCTGCAGGAATTGTGCTTATCAATCTTCCTCCACGTGGCAGGATGAATCACCTGGCTTCTTGACACGAAATCGAGAACCACGACTAGCCGGATGTGTCTCGGCGAAGACGCTCGGGCGTGAGTAAGATCACGGTTGAATATTGCTCAAGATGTATTGGTGAATGAATTACAATAGCAAAATGGCAGTTACCTTTCACCGTTTGGTAGTGATGAAGTATTTATAGATAAGAGTGATGTATTTTTGGGGAGGCGACATGTGCTCCGTGATTGTAGCGGCGGTTATTGGTAATGGGAACGTGTCTATAACGGCCCCTGATTTGTAGGGATGTGGTTATGAGAATAGTTCAACCAAATACGCCGGCAAGTATCAAGTCGTCACTTGTTGTTTAGGTCGAGGTCACCATTCGAGGAATGGTCGACTGTTGTCGAGTAGAGCATGGTTCGTACCCGAGTTGTAATATGGATTACGAGGTCGGACTAAGTTAAGTCGGGGCACAGTGGTGGGCGGACCATGGAAGCTTAGTCGGCCCGATCCTTGAGATGGACTTTGGGCTCTGTTTTGATTGGGCCAGCCTCATTGAGAATGTGAGAGTCAAGACTGTCTGTGATTAGGCTTTACCCACTTGGCCCAATTCGACACTTTTGGTATGTTCAGGTGGAAAGAAAAAATATTGTGAGTGTAATTTGAAAATAGGAGAGAGAATTAGTGGAGAAATAGTAAATTTAAAAAGTGTTGTGAGTGTAATAGTGAATTAGGAGAGTGAATGAGTGAAGAAAATAGTTAGTGGGTATAATAGAATATTAATAAAACTTTTCCATTTTAGGAAAGGTGAAACTTAAAACGGGACGCCCTTTTGAATAAAAGGTGAAGTATTTTCTGGGACGGACGGAGTATACTCCATCTGTCCTATCTGAAAAGGCAAAAAAATTATCTTACACGAAAATTTAGAAAAGTGTATAGTGCAGTAAATGTTGTGAGTATAAAACGCGATTTAAGAAAGAGAAAATGGAAAGAAAATAGTTAGTGAATAGTTATTGTGAGTATAACAAGTGGATTCCATAATAAATAAAGAAATATTAAAAAAAAAATCATTTTAAGAATACAGTATACTCCCTCCTCCCAATAGTAGCTGTCCGTTTTTTGTCTTGCACGCAAATTAATAAAATGAATGGGAAGAAAAAATGATGTGAGTGTAATTTGAAAATAGGAGAGAGAATGAGTGGAGGGAATAGTAAATTATAATGATGTTGTGAGTATTAAAATAATGTAGGAGAGAGAATGAGTGAAGGGAATAGTAAAGATTTTTTTGTCAAAAAAGAAAAGTGAAAGCTATTAACGGGACACCCAAAATGACAAAATGGAAAGCTACTATTGGAACGGATGGAGTCTCTTTTTAAAGAGAAACCAAAAATAAAAATTTGTGTTTTTTCGTATAGGAAAGAGTGAGTACGTAATTGCAATCATTTGTACATTAACCTTAAGGTCTTTTAATATTTTTTTCATACAAGGATCAAAATTCAACATTTTGGGATAAAGATTCGATTTGGTCCCCAACATTAGTCAAACCAATAGTATCTCAATATTTACCAACTTCACACGCAACATACTCTTTTTTCATAATAAACTTAAAATAAATAATGCATTTCTAAATAAAAAAAAAATTAGTATAATTTTACTATGTTATAAAAAAATTATAAAAAATAAAACATACTCCCTCCGTCCTACGGAAGTGTGGACTTCTTTCCTTTTTGGACGTTCCACATCAGTGTGGACAGCCAAAAATGAAAAATAATATTCACTATTCCCTCCACTCATTCTCTCTCCTACTTCACTTTTACACTCACAACATTCTCTCTCCTAACTATTCCTTCCACTCATTCTCTCTCCTATTTAATTTTTCATACTCACAAACACCTCCTCCACCTATTTTTCTCTTCTACTTTTTTTTAATTCTCATGCCCAAAAAGTAAGTTCACAATTACGTGGGAAGAAGGGAGTATTTTCAATTGTATAATGGAAGATAAACACGAATATAACAAATCATTAACTTCAAAATAAGATTGTTATTTGTGACAATCTATTCGATTCGAGCTCGGTTGGTTTGTCCTAGACGAGAAAAAACTAGAACTCGAGAAGGGTTTGATAGAAATTTAATTTGAGTTCAAACAAAGTTTTAATACTCATTTTATTATCGAGTCACTTAGGCTCGACTTGTTTGTTCTATGAAACTCGTTTGAGCTCGATCTGATAAACTCGTTAAAAATTCAAATATTTAATTATTTTTATTGGCTTAAACTCGAACTCGACTCAATAAGTTCTAAACTTAAAATTTAGTTTTTTAGCAATATGATTGAACTCAAGCTCGACTCAAGCCATTTCTCAGGAAAAAAGGAATAAAACTTGAGCTCAACTTGCAAATAAACGAGTTCTATAACGGTTCAAACACAACTCACGAACATGTAAAAACTCGATTCAAATTGAGTTCAAACAACTAAACTTGCTTAATCTCGAACATGCAAAACTCGTCTTTCGTTTACTGCCTTCCCCCTAGGGAAGTACAGAAAATTTTGGGGGAAACTAGTTTTCCCAAATATTATAAAAAGTCTTGTTTTTTATTTAAAAAAAAAAATTGTACGTGCCTTTGTTTCAGTTTTTAAAACAAGACTTTTTATAATGTTAGGGAGAAACTAGTTTTCCCCAAAACCTACTCAGGGAAGTATAACTACTTGTAAGCAAGCAAAATTAACAATTAGTTATTAAGTGAATGGATTAGCAGGACCGTTTAGGGGAGATTAGAAGAATAAAATTGGCTGGCAAAAACACGATAATGATGATGAAAGATAGGCAGTGGTAGGATTGGATCTAGTATGTAATTGAGGTGGGCTCCGGTCCATCTCAAAATTTTGAAAAAAAAATAAAAAATTAACCTAAGTCGCCAACTACATGTAATTTTTTTTTTTATATATGAAATTATTTTTCACTGTTATTATTGTTTACAATATTTTTTAAATATCAAATCCATGCAATTTCAAAATCCTAAATTCGCTCCTGAGCAATGGAATAAGTGTTTTTGTTTGATGGAATAAGTGTTTTTGTTTTATGGGGTACAATACAAAAAGATTAATATTGAATTAATTAAATAAATGATTTTTAGTTTAATTTAATTTTTACTCCATACTCTTATCAATGAATGCAAATCATTGAACACCCACTTGTATAATATTTGCGGTGGGTCTTGGCGTGCTATTTCCTCACTGCCTCCCTCCATGTGTGTTAGTGTGAAAGCACTCAAAACTCATAAAAGGGTTGTTTAATTTTCTTAATCTATTGCAAACAATCTATTAAAATTAATGAATACTCCATCCATCCCGTTCGTTCGAAGAAGAGTCACAAATTTTCTTTTTGTGCGTCTCATTTGAAGGGGCACAATTCAAGAATGATTTTTTTTATTATTTCTTTATTTGTGGGACCCACATATCATACTCATAATAAATATCCACTAACTATTCTCTACCCTACTTTCTCTTTCCTACATCACTTTTCATACTCACAACATTTATTTCACTATACACTTTTTTCTCTTTTCTACATCACTTTTCTTAATTCCCCTGCAAGGCAAAAACTTTGCCCTTCGAACGAGACGAAGGGAGTATTAACTTTTTCATATTCTCTCTAAATTATTGTGCAAACGAACATCACTGGTAGATGTAAAACAGTGGTGAAGCTAGAATTTTGAATAAAGGGGAGCTAAATTTTATAAGGGTAAAATATTATAAGATGAAGTATAAATCTGACATAAATTAGGGCAAAAATTATTATGTCGTGCAATTTTTTTCGTATAGAAACAGAACGAAATTGATAAAAATCATAATTTTAATGATGAAATGTTACATATTCTTAATTTATAATGGATGAAAATGACATTTTTCAAAATTAAAGGTGCAGTTGTCCCCCTTTATCTCCTTGTAGCTCTGTCAATACTGTAAAATAAGAATATATTCAAATATTGACCATTAACTAAATAACATATGCTCCTTCCTTACGACTAATTTTTCAAAGCTGTATCTATTGTGATTCCTACTCCACGCTACCCATACTATTTTTCACTATCAAACTTACATTATTTGAGGAGAAATTTGTGGGAATAGCGGCTTAGTGGGTCCCTTACTACTAAAAATAATCTAACACCTACTAAGCAATTCCCCTAACTTCACATGCATCACCATAAGTCCATAACAATGGACTAATCGACCAGCTAACATATTTTCATTTTTTTTTTACTTGCAACGTAAAAAAAAACTAACAGTGACGATGACATGACATTGCCACGTCCACACCACGCCATCGTCATGTCAGTGTCACGTCATCAAATCCAATGTTAGTCCTGACTTGGTGATGTCGTGGCGATGATGTAGCATTGCCACATCATTATCATCGTTAAATTTTTAACGTCGTAAAAAAAAAACAGAAGTTCGATGTATTATTTAATAATTAGTGCAAAAGTACGTTACTCATATCAATCATTAACAAGTACATTACATTATATGAAAACTAGAGTCAAGTAAGTATGTTGCATGAATTGGTATTTTTTCCCAAATGTGAATATTGTATACCCAAACCTAAAAAATAGATTGGAGAAAATTATCTTTAGATTAATACTCCTTATTTTTGTTGATTATGTGTATCAACTAGAGCCGTCAAGTTGGGACGGTCCCGTCCCGCAATAGATTTGGGGCGGGATGGGACGGAGTATTTTAGTCCCGTCCCGTTTTGTTCCGTCCTGTCTCATCCCGTTCTCGTCGCGGGACAACATGGTGCGGTCCCGCCCATCCCGTTCCCGTCCCGCATATCTCGGCCCTGTATATCTCTCTGTTTTCAGTGTTATCAATATGAATAATCCATATTTAAGCACTTCAGCTTTTCACCAGACAACTCCTCCCTAAGGGCAGCTTTGTAAGATACTCCCTCCGTCCCGCTAATATTAGCACACTTTCCTTTTTGGGCGTCCCGCTAATATCCGCACACTACCAAAAAGGAAACTTTATATTAATAAAATATTCACCCAACCCCACTCATTCTCTCTCCTACATTATTTTAATACTCACAACACCATTATAATTTATTACACCCTCCACTCATTCTCTCTCCACTCATTCTTTTACACTCACAACATTTTATTAAAATATCATATTCCTTAATTCCCGCGCAAACAGTGTTTGTGCTAATACTAATGGGACGGAGGGAGTACTTCATATGTTCACTTGTATCTGCTTTCCCCTTCCTCCCGTGATACTTGATAACCTCTTAATCCAGCCACAGAAAAAGAATCCTATTAAAAAATCAATCAATTTTAATCAATCAATCTTAGTGTTCTTAGATGATGCTTGTCAGGTCACGTTTCGTTAAGATTGAGCTAGATAGATTGGTACATCTTTCTTCGCTCTTGTCTGCATTATTCACTTTCTATTAATTTGATATGATCAGTAGCCACTAAAATAATCAGTGCTGCATGCTGCCATTGCTCGCAGCTGTTGCTACCTTTTTCAGACCCTCCTCCTCCCACACACCTTTCTCTCCCTTCATTCTAGTAGTCTCTAGTCACGATTTCTGTAGTCAACGCTTATCCCTCCTAGTCAACGGGTTTCGCATGGGTCCCGCGAGATCCCGCATCCTGCAAATGGGACGGGATGGGATGAAATATTTTAGTCCCGTCTCGTCTCGTCTCGTTCCCGTCGTGGAACAACATAATTTCGTCCCATTCCGTTTCGTCCCGTATTCTCGAATTGACAGCTCTAGTATCAACTATACCGTTTTTATGTGTCACCGATAATTTAAAAGTTATTTATCAATGATGATATTATTATTACACGTCAGCCACAATAAATTATAACAATTGAATTACTTGTGATTTCGTTTAATATCATCTACTTCTTTTGTGGTCGCAAATATATTCATGGATATAATAAAATTCAAATAATGTGAATAAAAGGTACTCCCTCCGTCCCATTTCAATTGAGCCATAACATTTTTGCACGCTTTTTAAGAATTTTTTTTTCAAAAATGAGTAAAGAATTGAAAGTGGGTAATAGATTAGAGAAGAGAGAATGTAAAAGTTAAACACATTTAATAAGAGAGAGAATGAGTGAGAGGAATAGTAAGTTATTGATTGGTTTTTTTGTAAATATGTTAAAATTATAAGGGTATAATGAATGATTTTTTTGTAAATATATAAACATTATGAGGGTATAAATGTCCGAAACACTGTTCACTTCTTTTCATTTATGAAATAGCTCATTTGAAGTGGGACGTTCCAAAAAGAAAAGTGACTAAATTGAAGTGGGATTGAGGAGTATTTAAATAGACTTGACAAGACCAAATTTAAAGGAAAGTTCCTATTGTATTTTATTAAAGCTCTTCTGCATGCATGTGCCCTAAAAATGTAAGCAATAACTTAATTTAAACCTTGCAATCCAACAATATAATGTCAAAGATCCATTTTCCATAAGACTTTGACTTAGTTTCCATTTTTACTTGTACATGAAAAGGGTAATGAATTCCAAAAATTAGAAAATTTCCATTAACAATGAAAATAAAATTAAATCAACATTGTAATGAACTGTCAAAGAGATTGTGATATTTTATTAAACTCAAGAATGTCATAGACCTTTTGTACATCCCATACATGATCACTATAAATAAGGTAATATTACCTTTAAATTTACCCTTTTACCCTTTATTCAACTTCCCTTTTGACCTTTTTCCATTAAAAAGAATCCCTTAGTTGGAAGAAAACAGAAAAAGAATCCCTTTTAGTTGGAAGAAAACAGAAAAAGATGTAAACAGTGAACATAAACTTTAAAGTCAGATTTGTGGTGCAATTGAAATGTACAACAGTCGAATTCGGAATGATATGTTTTAAAGGCCGGATCATGTGAGTTGTATGGATGGACAAAATAAACAAGGCGAACAAAAATGTTTAAAATACCGTTCACCCTAAATGAATATGAACCGTCGAGATTAAAATAAACGGCAAAGATCAAGTACACATTGAATCCTTTAAATTCCATCCAACCAAACAGTCCTTATCAATTTCACCAACTCAAAGACATTTCCTTCAATCCTATTCATTTATGAACACCCCAACTTCTCACCACTCTACACTGTCAAAACAATTCAGATTCCCAATTTTACCCTCACCTCCTCCTTCCTCCCCTGTAACCCCTCCTTGTTTTCATTTAAAAAGTGTTAAAATGAGAGCTTTTCCTCATGTTGCTTAACAGAAAGACAAAAAAAATAAATTATAACTTTGTTTTTTTTTTTGGTTGGCTTGTTAGATGGTCCTGCATGACCAGAGAAGGTAATCTCTTTACTTTCTTTCATTCTCACCTTGGTTTTATACAGTCTTGAAGGATAAAGGAACCATCCAGTAAGAGCTCTGGTTTTTAGACCACCCACAAAACCATTTGGATTTAATGTTGTTGCAGAAGCAAGAAAAAGTGGTCTGCAAAGTGAAGCAAATGCCATTTATGAGATAAATAAAGGACCTTTTGAAAGTGGTTGGAGAGTTTTTGGTACATATCCTCTTTTCTTTCTTGTCTCCTGTTATTGTTCTTGAGCTTTAATCCTTATTTGTTCAAATGGGTTTTGGTTTCTTAGGTTCAATTTTTGTTCTAACACTGTTTTTTAGGTCTTTGACTTGTCAACAACCTAATACAGATGGTTTCTTTGTGTCTGATTTCTTTCAAAAGATGGGTTTAGTTTCATCTCATGCTTATAATTTCTCTTCCCCAGTCTGTTCATGGCAATTAGTCTTTTGTGATGCTAAACAAGAGAATGTCATTGGTCTTGTTGCACCCAATTTGGGTCTTTCTGGTTCAATTCCTGAAACCACCATTGGCAAACTCAGAAAGCTCCAATCTTTGGATTTAAGCAATAATTTAATTACTGACTTGCCTTCCGATTTCTGGAGTTTGGGTTCACTCAAAACCCTTAATTTGTCAAATAACAAGATTTCTATGAATCTTCCTAGCAATTTAGGTAATTTTGGTCTTCTTGAAAAATTGGACCTTTCTTCTAATAATTTCACTGGTTATATTCCTGAAGCCATCAGCTCTCTTGCCAGTATACAAGTTCTTATTCTGAAACATAATGGGTTTACAGACATTCCTCTGGGGATTCTGAATTGTCATTCCTTGGTTTCTCTTGATTTTTCTGAGAATAGTTTGAATGGGACTCTTCCAAATGGTTTTGGCTCAGCTTTTCCTAAGCTCAAAATCTTGAATCTTGCTGGAAATCAAATCCTTGGGAGGGATTCGGGTTTGTCCGGGATGATGTCGATAACTCATCTTAACATTTCTGGGAATCTTTTCCAGGGTTCTGTTGTTGAAATCTTTCAGGGATCATTGGAGGTTGTCGATTTAAGTCGAAACCATTTTGAAGGTCATATTTCCCAGGTAAACTTCAGTTCCAGTTTCAATTGGTCTCATTTGGTTTATCTAGACTTGTCTGATAATCAGCTTAGTGGAAAGTTTCCCGATAATTTGAATCAAGCCCAAAATCTCAAACACCTTAATCTTGCTGAAAACAGATTTTCCAAGCAAAATTTCTTGAAAATCGATACTCTTCGTGATTTAGAGTACTTGAATTTGTCCAAAACTAATTTGATAGGCTCAATCCCCAGTGAAATCTCGCTATTGACCAGTTTGAGAATTCTTGACCTATCAAATAACCATCTTAGCAGTAGAATTCCACTTTTGAGTATCAAACACCTTGAAAGTCTTGATCTTTCGTTCAACAACTTAAGTGGAGACATCCCTATGTCTATCTTGCAAAAGCTACCATGGATGGAGAGGTTCAATTTCTCTTTTAATAACCTAACTCTTTGTGATTCCGAATTTTCCCCTGAAACCCTCCAGTCAGCTTTCATTGGGTCCTCAAACAGTTGTCCAATTGCTGTAAACCCTGGTCTCTCCAAGAAAAAAACTCACAATCATCGAGGCCTCGAGCTTGCTTTAGCTTTGACCCTCTCATTAGTCTGTTTGCTTATTGGTTTACTATTTCTAGCCTTTGGTTGCCGGAGAAAAACCCAAATGTGGGCCGTCAAACAAAACTCATACAAAGAAGAGCAAAATATTTCGGGCCCCTTTTCATTCCAGACAGATTCAACCACTTGGGTAGCTGATGTTAAGCAAGCAACCTCTGTCCCCGTTGTTATCTTTGAAAAGCCTTTGTTGAATTTCACATTCGCAGATCTCTTATCAGCCACTTCAAATTTCGATAGGGGCACACTTTTGGCCGAAGGGCGATTTGGTCCAGTTTATAGAGGGTTTTTACCAGGTGGGATTCATGTAGCTGTGAAAGTTTTGGTCCATGGCTCCACCATGACTGACCAAGAAGCTGCAAGAGAGCTTGAATACCTTGGTCGAATCAAACATCCGAATCTTGTTCCATTGACCGGCTACTGTTTAGCCGGTGAACAAAGAATTGCCATTTATGATTATATGGAGAATGGGAATTTGCAGAACTTGCTTTATGATCTTCCTCTAGGGGTTCCAACTACAGAAGATTGGAGCACAGACACGTGGGAAGAAGCTGATGAAAACGATAATGGGATTCAAAATGTCGGGCCTGAAGGGATGTTTACGACATGGAGATTTAGGCACAAAGTTGCACTTGGAACTGCTCGTGCCTTAGCATATCTCCACCATGGTTGCTCCCCTCCTATAATTCATCGAGATGTCAAAGCCAGCAGTGTTTATCTTGACTTTACTTTGGAACCAAGATTATCTGATTTCGGACTTTCTAAGATTTTTGGAAATGGCCTTGAGGATGAGATTGCTCGTGGGTCCCCTGGCTACGTGCCACCAGAGTTTCTTGAGCAAGATACTGGCTCCAGCTCCCCAAGAGCTGTAACACCAAAATCCGACGTTTATGGATTTGGAGTCATTCTTCTTGAGCTGATCACTGGGAAAAAACCCATTGATGATGATTACTCGGATGGAAATTCAAAAGAAGCAACTTTGGTGAGTTGGGTAAGAGTCTTAGTGAGGAAGAATCAAGGGTCAAGAGCTATTGATCCAAAAATTCTTGGAACGGGACTCGACAGTCAAATGGAGGAGGCCTTGAAGATTGGATATCTGTGCACTGCTGAGAATCCTTCAAAAAGGCCTAGCATGCAGCAGGTAGTTGGGATTCTAAAGGATATTGAACCAGTTGCTCCAAGTCAGTGAAGATATTTGAAGTTTGCTTCTTTCTTCTTTTTGTTCATTCCTTGTTGTTATGAGTTAATCGTATGTAAGCGGATGTACAGCAAGTAATTCTAATATCTTTTGGTGTCCACCAGCTTTCTGTTTTCACTTAGAACCTGTGGTGGCATAAAATCTCTACTAATATACATGGGGTTTTGATCCTAGTTTTACTTGTTTTTATCGTATAAGCGTCAGGTTTTTGCGTGATTATTGAAAATTTTCATGTTTCTTTGGTCCTTTGGCTATATTTTTGCACAAATTCTGACAATTCTTATGAGAATTTAGAACTGATTCTTGATGCAAAAAAGCTTAGGCAAAAGGAAGATGGTTTTGGTCATGAGAATTTAGAACTGATTCTTGATGCAAAAAGGCATAGTTGCTTATGGGAAGGGCACATGTTTTGGTTAGTGTATGCATCTTTTGTTGTGACAATAGTTATATATTGTTGGTGGACCACCCCTTGATGTTTTAAGTGATGGACCACAAACAAATGAGGGGTGTGCTTGTGAGGGTAAAAGTTAAATAATGTTTTCACATGTAGCTTCTAAGGCATTTTTGGAAGATGTAGTAAGAGCCAAAATGGTTTGCTTCCAACTTCTTGTCTTACTTTGGAATTGCCATTCATTATTCTTGTTGTTACTCACACTCACAAGGATCCGAGTCATATGTCCAAACCGTGATTAAGGGTATAATGGTATTTTCCTCGCATAAATTTGATTATGAACTACTCTCTCCGTCCCCGATCAAGGTGTAACGATGTTGCCATTTTTCGAAAGATTGGTATTTTTCTATTTTTTTTTGAAAATCAATCGAAAAACACGGAGTCGCCACGCCATTTTTGTTTTAAGGGCCAAAACTTTGAAAAATGCCCGAGATTAGATATTTGGGTTCGGAGGTCACGTTACACGCCGGGAAGAACGTTAGTGTTCACAGGAATGCGCTCGTAAAACGAGTCTTCCAAGCTTAAAAACAATTTGTGTGTGTGTGTGTGTGTGTGTGTTTGTGTGTGTGTTCCTTTGGCCAAAATAAGTTTAAACTGAGAAAACTAAAAATTGGGAACTCTTTATAAGACATTAAACAAGTCCCATGATTTTTGATATGATTTTTGGGTTGAGATTTGGTACTCAAAAGATTTCTTGGAGTTGAAAATCAATTCTGCCAGAATGAAAAAGGCAGTGGACACTTGATTTTAAAATGGGTTTAAGGGCTTAAAAATCTCAGAATCTGGGGAAAGTCCGAGAATGAAAGTTGTTCAAAACACCTTAAATAAGGTTTCTGTAAAAGAACTTTTCCATTTGGAGATGATTTGGTAGACCAAAACCTTCTGGAAATCTCATATATGAAATCTGGATTTCCAGAGACTGATGAACTGACCTTTAAAAGATAATTTGAAAAAGGGAGTTATACTCACGCAAAAAACCAAGTAAAAATATGTTTGGAAAGATCTGGATGTTGGCTACAAAAAGTATTTTGTAGTCAACACCAAATTCCAAGTTTCTGTATGTCCAAAAAATTAGACCATGGACAGAGGTCTTAGAGAAAGGCTACTGGACAGCAACTTTCTCTTGAAGAAAAACATGATTTTAAGGGGGGTTTGGCATCCATGCTTGTCCCCATCTCCTTAGGCTTTGATTAGTAGTCACTAGACATTTTAGTGGTGATCTACTATATCAAGCCATCCTTAGGGTACATTAGGACTTAAGCATTTCATTTGCTTGGGAAGGGGAGATTTAGCTTTGAAATCAAGATTTTATGTATGAAAATGTTTTTTAGGGTTTTGAAAATATGTTTGTAAGAAGTGAAAACAATTTTGAAAGAAATGTTGATCCTTGTAGAGGATCATCCATGGAGATGAACTTCCATGGTGATTCTCTTGGATCTAGGACAAAAATGAACAAGTTACATCTTCAAAGTATGAGATGCATGCATGGATGAGAGATTTAGGGTAGGGAGAAGGAGGTTATACCTATTTTCTTTTGTGTTTTGTGTTTGAAGCTTTGAGTTTTTGAGAGTGATTTGGTGTAGTTTGATTTGGGAAAATGATTGAGAAAAAGGTGGCAATTCAAGAAAATTCTCACTGTTTTCTACAAGATTTTCGCCAAGGTGCTTGCTGTGAGTTGTTGTTTTTTTTTTTATTTCTGAGACTGATGGGCTTAATTTATAGGCCTCTGAAAATGGCAAAACCATCCGCGCGAATGAGAAGCTCAGCGTGCACTGTTCATTAATTGCAGCTGCAGGCTTTGGACACAAGGAATATTATTCAAAAATTCCAGCAGTTTGTGTTTTTTCAGCTTGCCTAATTCGGATTTTTCCAATTTCTTTTCTTTTTTAGGATTCTTTTCTTGGTTTAACCTTAAATGGCAATCCCTAATCTACCCTTACTTTGTTAGAAAGGTTAGAAATTGTTAGAAATGTTAGGGATGTTAAGACTTTCGTTAATTTTCTAACGAAAATACTAACAACTCAAATTGGAGCACTTACACAAGGGTTCTGAGGTTGAATTTTATGCTTTTTAAGAAAAATTTTAAAAAATGAATAAAGAATTGTAAGTGGGTAGAAGATTAGAGGAGAGAGAATGTAAATGTTAAATTTGGGGTAGGAAATAGTAATTAAAGATTGGTTTTTTTGTAAGTGTGTAGAAGATTAGAGGAGAGAAAATGTAAAAGTTAAATGTGGGGTAGGGAATAGTAGTTAATGATTGATTTTTTTGTAAATATGTTAACATTATAATTATAAGGGTATAATGAATGATTTTATTGTAAATATATTTAAATTATAAGAGTATAAATGTCCGAAATATTGTTCAAAACTTGTCATTTATGAAAAAGACTCATGAAATGGTGGGACAGATCAAAAGAGAAAATAGAACCCTTAAATTAAAGTGGGGGGGGGAGGGAATATTTTTTACTAGGACTTTTTACAAAAAAGTCACTGAAAAAGTATACATTTACAAAAAAAAACTTGTAAAATCTGTTTCTACAAAATAATACTCCATTAACTATGAAATTTACAAATTAATTCACTCTCTTTACTCGGAGGGGATTATAACTTTATGTAATTCCTCGCAGGTCCTCCTTTATAAACCTAGTTTCTAAATTTTTCATAACAGCGGCGCATAATTTCTCTTCTCTGCGCGAGATTCCGATGGCGATTTTTTTTCATATTTCAAATCCGCTTAAAATTTCAATCTAAATGTTGATATTGTTTGATTTCCAATTCAATCTTAGTATTTCTAAGCTCATTGTCATCGATTATCACTTTGATTTCACGATGCGAAGTGATTTATTTCGAATCTCAATTACAACAAAGGTATGTTTATTTAGATTCACAAATTAACTCTCATTCTTCATAGAGAATTCGTGATTTTACGAATCAAATTGTATTCGATTATAATTTGTCTTAATTTCTATAATCATTTATCACTTTTGTTTATTGCGTTGTAATTTTTTTTTTTTTTTTTTTATGCGGCTTTTATCTCATTGCAATGGATTCTTTGGTATTGTTTTTGTTCAAGCATGAAGGATTATTTGTTATAGGCAACTTTAATCGGTTTGCTTCTTATGATTCTATAGTTGAGTTTGTTTGTTCACGTTGGGAGTCATTGAATAGGGATAATCTCTCTTTGTTTTATGTTTTACACAGGAACATAAAATGTGTACTTGATAGCGAAGATGATTACAAGAACATGGGTATAATGGTTGTGCGTAGTGGCATCAAATCTATGGATATTCGTGTTAAAAGAAAGGGTGAGCTTATTTGTGCAAATAATTCTTCAACGTACGCCATTTTTGGTGGAACTACATCTAATGAAGTTGAATACGGTAGCAATAATGGTTGTCTTGATCTTCTGTGAATTTTTTCCACCATGATGAAACAGATCTGTTAACTAAGAAGTGGGCTAATGATATAAAAGGTGTTGGGCGGGTTTTCGAAGGGGGAATAACCGAGTTTCGTATCAAATTAAGAAAGTATGCTGCGAGGTTGGATTTAATTTTAACTTTGTTTCTAATGATAAGAAACGTGTTCTTGCAGAATGTATTCATAAAGGTTCTAAAGATTGTCCTTGGAGGATCCATTGCCTATTGAGAATGCAAATGGATTTGTTTATATAAAGAAGTTTGAGTCAAATCATACATGTGGGGATGTGCATCGAAGTGGAAAAGGTGGTAGGGTAAATTCTAATGTTGTATCGATTCCATACTTGAAATTGTTCGAGGTAAGCCATCAATTGGAGGCAGAAGTTTTGAAAACTCTTAAAACTAGGTTTGGACTTGATGTTACTTACAAAATTGCTTGGTATGCTCTTGAGAAAGCTAGGGAAGTAGTATTTGGAGAAGAATCCATCTCTTATGATAACCTTAGAGGTTACTTTAGGAAAATGAAGCGAGTTGGATCCGAAGCAACAAGTTTTTCCTTGAATGCGATCCCAAAGCGGCCATTTTATGAGGTGTTTTGTCTCTTTTGGTGCTTGCATAAAAGGATTCCGATATTGTCGTCCTTTGTTGTTTGTTGATGGTACTTTTCTCCATGGAAAATTCAAAGGGACCCTACTTGCAAAGAACCGAAAAGACGGAAATTCTGGTATGAATTACTTGTTTTATCAGTTGTTTATATGTAATTATCAGTTGTTTTGAACTGTTTATATGAACAACTGTTAATTTCTTTTGACATGAACAATTGATAGTCACTCTTATCAGTTGTTTTGCATATATGTTATGAAAGTACAACTGATAAGATTGAATATCATTTGTTTTGAATAGTTTACATACAAATTATGTCCTTCAACAGTGAACAATTGATAACTTGTTTTATCAGTTGTTTACTGAAATATCTTTTTCACATCTGCAGTCAATTTCAATGCAATTGAATCTGTTTATTTTCCTATTTTCATGTATATAGGACTTTTTAACTTGGCATTTGCAATTGTTGGTGGTGAAGATACAGCAAATTGGACTTGGTTTATGGAACAACTTAAACATGTCATAGGTGAAAGGGCTGTGACGTTTGTTTCGGATCGACATCAAGGTATTATTACAGCAATTAAGGTTGTCATGGCAGATTGTTATCATTCATTTTGTATGGTTCATTTGAAGAACAACTTAAAGGATAAGATGAAAGCATGTCATCTAGGGCTTAAGAAGAAGATGTGTTTTAAACTTAGTGAGTGTGCAGAAGCCCCTACAAGAGAGCTTTTTCATGATTTATTAGAAAAAATGAAGGCTGAAGGTGGTACAAATGTCACTCAATTCTTGGATAACCTGCCCCCTGAAAACTATGCAAATTCGTATTTTAATGGTATGCGATATGGGGAAATGTCTTCCAATGCTGCTGAGTCCTTTAATGCCCAGTTCAAAGATGGTCGTTCACTGCCTATTATGGAGCTTATAGATGAAATTCGCTTGAAGGTAATGGCGCAGATGTCAAAGCGTAGAGAAGAGTCAGCTAGTTGGACCTCTACGTTGTGTCCACTCATGGATAAGAGGTACAATGAGAATATTGAGATGGGAAGACCGTGGATAGTATATGATTCTTCTAAGTTCGTGTATGAAGTACATTCTTTTCCTACAATGGTTGTTAACATTGAAGATTATACATGTACATGTGGAAAGTGGCAACAAGATGGCTTCCCTTGCGTTCATGCTTTAGCTGCTTTGTACAAAGCCACCGATAATCCAATTGAATACATTGAGCCATATTTTTATACGAGTTACTACAGAGAGTCCTATGCTAATGCTATTCAGCCATATGTGTCGTTTGGGGAACCACCTACTACTGAAAAACCGGTTATACTCCCTCCAGTCGTAAGGCGTCCTCCTGGAAGGCCTAGAAAGAATCGTATCCCTTCTAGGGGTGAGATTACGAAAAGAAAGATCACGTGCAGTCGCTGTGGAAAAGTGGGTAACCACAATAGGAAGTCTTGCAAGGAACCTATGTAGTAATTTTGAATTTTCTTTAATACATACATTGTTAGCCATTGATGTAGTACTTTATATCGTATTCTAAAAATACATTAATTCTTTATTATTAATTCATTGTTATTACAATTGTTTATTGTTTTTAATTATATTTCATATTTTTGAAAGGTCTGTTGATAGATCTTATTGTGGTCCAGTCAACTGATACGAGTATCTATCAGTTGTTTTCTCAAACCTCTTAACCTGAAAGAACTAAAAAACAACTGATAAGTTTAAGTATCAGTTATTTTGTATATGTATTTGTGCAATGGGGTTAATAAACACTTGAGATTCACCAAGTATAAGTATCAGTTGTTTTTCCAAATGTCATAGAACATCAGTATCAGTAACACATAAAAACAACTGATAAGAGCATTTATCAGTTGTTTATAATATACACAAAGAAGAGATATTCATCTCTTACTGCTCAAGCAAAAAATATGGAATATAAATGGCAACACCAACATAAAAATATATGGGATGGATTACTCAGAAATTCTAGTTTAAAACAACGTATATTAACAACTAGTAGTTATGTAACTAGGTTGCAATGGCAAATTACAGTTTCCAGCCATATGCATTTGAATACCAAATATAATCTAACATTAACCAGAATTAAATGTTCCTAATATGCTCATCATTCAGAAAATCCTCAAACACTTTTGCTCTAAACTGGTTCACTTCAAATTTTTCATAGCTTGTTCTGACAGCTGAATAATCAAAATAATCTTTTATCATCATCAGAACATGCATTCCACAATCAAGACTGCCCGATATTTGTTGTGGAGTGCTTTCAACTTCAATGAACTTCTCCACTTGAGTATCTTCAGGAGTTGATTTCTCTTCTCCAATATATAGCTTCCTTGTATAGTCATACTATAAAATTACAAAAAAGAAGCAATTAATAATCATGATAGTCAAAATCCTAATATGAAATCACATGTGTTATCACATTACCATCAGTTTCCCATAAGCTGCATAGGGATCCTTTATGCTGTCTACTCTTGAATGATAAGAGTTATAAAACTTGTATTCTCCTGTTTCGACATCAAGTGCTAGTAGAGTCCAATGCTCCGTCAACCTGGATACTGCTGGTGTGTGTATTGGGAATAGGATAAACCTAACGCTGTTGCCTTTTCTCAAAAAATTCTCAATAGCATCATCAATTGATTTCTTGATTGCAGTTGTGTAATTTTTTTCTAAAAATGCCTGTAATGAACAAGAGAAGAAAAAAAATCTCATACATTAACATTTAGTTATTACGTTCTTATCATAGAACATAAACCACAATGCACTCAAAGTTGCCAACACCGGGAAACAAAGGTATTACGGTACGAAAACAAAGTTTTCTATCTCGTGCATTTACCTTTTCTATACAAAGTTCTCGAAGTAAAGCACCTGGATTTGAGGGAGAGACCACCAAATTTAACAAACTAAATAGTCCAAAACTAATCTTAGGGTAATTTTCAAAACCAAATAGCGTAGGGTCCTAAGAGCTAGAATGGATACAAGAACAAATAGTTAATCCATCCGTCCCACAATGAATGAACAAAAACTTTTCAGTTTGTGTATGTGCAGTGGGACTAAACAGAAAGAGCTCTCAACTATTAGGTACTTTGTTCATAACATTTTACACAAAAGAAAATGCACAACAACTGATAAGAGTGACTATCAGTTGTTCATTTCACAAATATGAGAACAAAATCACTTAATAGTACAACTGATAGTCACTCGTATCAGTTGTTCTTCATCATAACATGTTACACAAAAGAAAATGCACAACAACTGATAAGAGTGTCTATCAGTTGTTTATTTCACAAGTTTCAAAACAAAATCAATTAATCGAACACCTGATAGACACTCGTATCAGTTGTTCTTCATCATAACATGTTACACAAAGAAAATGAACAAGCGATAAGAGTGACTATCAGGTTGTTCATTAACCAAATATGAGAACAAAGCACCTAATAAAAACAATTGTAATAATTGTAATAAATGATAATTTTACCATTGCATTTCCCGTGATCACTCCAACACGTGTATTTTGTGAACTTGAGGTTTTGGCTTTGCCCTCATATTGCTTCTTCATTATTTCAATGTATCCATCAATTAACTGTTAAAAAAAAATTATCAGTTATTTAACCATGTATCATATAAAATCTACTAAACTGATAAATATGCCTATCGGTTTTAACTATTATGTATGTATCGTTTTTAGATTAAAGACCATACCGAAACATCGCTTGATCCATCATGAGCTACCTTCCACAATTCCTCCACGGTAATAAGCAAATGGTCTTTTATCCATGCACCCCCACTGCAAGAAGTAACATGTTATAAACTGTTAGAATAAATAAATATTAACACAAAGTTTATCATAGAGAATTTATAATAAATTAATTTTTACTTACTCCTTTGTTAGAGCAAGCAACAAGCTTTGATAGTGATCAATATCTTTCTTATTGATGAGCTTTGTTGTTTTACTATAACCTTTCTTGAATTTTAGTTTTTGGACATTTTTCGCCTTCATCTTCTTTCTCATTTGGTTGATCATCTTTGATAACAATTTGTGTTTCATTTGTTTCTTTTTTTCTTTTTTTCCATCATCTTTTTTAATCCTTTTTGGATATGAAACAAAATCATCATCAACTTTTTTCAGTCCTTTTTCTTTCCTTCACCCTCTTGACCATTGATCCAGTTACTTTGGTCTCATGTGATTCAGCTTCTTTCCTTTTTAACTCAGTTCTTGCTTCATTCAGTTGGGATTCCAAAGCTACACACTTGCTCAAAATCTCTTTCGCAGACAGCTCTTTCTCACTCAACGGTGTCTTGTTCCTCCAACCGTACACCTAAAAGAATCACATCATCTTCCAACTTTTTCACTTCCTCCTCATGGACCGTTTCCATCTTTCTTTTTTGGTTTTGGTATTCCATTTCCTTCTGCAATACACAATCTTCAAGATCTTTAATTTTTTTTCCAAAGATCGCCAGTTCCTTTTCACATCCTTCAATTTTCTTCATCGCCTCCTCCTTATCTTTTTCCAAATCTTTCTTTTTATCCTCAGATTCCCTCTTTTCCATTTCCAACTGATTATTTTCTTTCAACAACTTATCATTCTCCTCTTGCAACTTTTTATTCTCATTCTCCAATTTTTCTTTTTCTAAATGTAGCATGTCAACTCCAACTTTTTGTACAAGATCATCCAGAAGAGATGTTGCCATCTCATCCAAATTTATCTCATCTTCTTCATTAACAACTGTATTAGCATTATCCTCAAAGTTTCCACCAAAATTCTCCCCACTAACTGCATCATCTTCATTTTCTTCCGCTGCTTTGATTTGTTTATAGTTCTCAGCTTCATCTTCTTCCGTTTCTTCATCAGTCTTTGCAAATTCAACTTTCTCAACTTCATCATCTTGAGTTTCTGCATCATCTTCAATTTCTTCCATTTCTTCATCACAAAACATTTCTATTTCTTCCTGGCTCAAAACCAACTCATTTTCTTTGACCTGAAAGTTAACATCAAAATGTTACAAAACTTCAAAACAATTGTTCATTTATTTAAACAGCTACCAGAAACAACTGATAAGAGTGTCTATCAGTTGTTCATTTCACAAGTTTCAAAACAAAAACACAAATTGAACAACTGATAGTCAATCGTATCAGTTGTTCTTAATCATAACATGTTACACAAAAGAAATGTGCAACAACTGATAAGAGTGTCTATCAGTTGTTCAATTCACAAGTTTCAAAACAAAATCACTTAATTGTACAACTGATAGACACTCTTATCAGTTGTTCTTAATAATTACATGTTGCACAAAAGAAAATTAACAACAACTGATAAGAGTGTCTATCAGTTGTTCATTTCACAAGTTTCAAAACAAAAACACAAATTGAACAACTGATAGTCAATCGTATCAGTTGTTCTTAATCATAACATGTTACACAAAAGAAAATGTGCAACAACTGATAAGAGTGTCTATCAGTTGTTCAATTCACAAGTTTCAAAACAAAATCACTTAATTGTACAACTGATAGACACTCTTATCAGTTGTTCTTAATAATTACATGTTGCACAAAAGAAAATTAACAACAACTGATACGAGTATCTATCAGTTGTTCAATTCACAAGTTTCAAAACAAAATCACTTAATTGTACAACTGATAGACACTCTTATCAGTTGTTCTTAATAATTACATGTTACACAAAAGAAAATGAACAACAACTGATAAATATATATGAGTATTTTTTGGTTTAAACTTACATTTTCTCTCTTCAATGGATCAATGCGTAACTCTTTGAACCCATCAAACTTCTTCGGCAATTCCCACTTTAAAAACCTCGGAAGAAGTGCCCTTTTTGGTTCGAATATTGTTGTGTGTTCGCTGAACCAATACTGTATAAATGATAGGATAATTATACTTGTTAGTATGTTAAACTTAAAAGAAAACAATATTAATAGAATGTAAATATCATTTTACTTACCGATAACACAAATACGCATCCTTTCACCTTCTCTGGTTCTCTATAGTTTTCACGGATTGAATTCATCAAATAATCAACTATTGACTGAGACCAGTTGAATTCTTTCATTGTATCCAAATTTTCAACAAGGGAAAAAAATGGTCTTTGTAATGTTAGTAGTTGTCTTTGGCGAAGAACAATGTCGACATAACAAAAAGAGTCAACGATCGACTACATCTTCAACATCAACTTTCACATCACTCTCACATATATCAACTAACAAATCCTTAACACTATTTACGCTTCTTGGAATATCCATAAATCTTCTTTGAACTAAATCATAATTTTCTGCTACACACCCTTTATTTTTAAACACCAAAGGTTTCTCCCCAGACTTAATCCCAAATATGACCTTGACATCATTAGCAGTCAAGTCGACATATTTTTTCCCAAGCTTAAACATCCCTTTCTTAGGATCAAAGCACCTAATAATATCACGACTTGTCATATCAGATTTCCTAATTGGCATATCATTGTTAATTGTAAGGGAATGTAACATATTATAAAAGGGTGATTTCTTCAGCATATGAAGCTGATTATCCCTTAACTCTAACTTCCTAATGAGCTTAAGGGTACCTTCAATGTTCGATCTATAGACAAGGCTTTTCTCAGATCTCTGTTTCTTCTTCCCTTTAACAGAGCTTTTCACAGCCTGTTTCTTAACCATCTGAATGAGAAATAACATGTATCAGATTTATATTTCACAAAAGAAAATGAACAACAACTGATAAGAGTGTCTATCAGTTGTTCATTTCACAAGTTATAAAACAAAATCACTTAATCGAACTACTGATAGTCACTCGTATCAGTTGTTCTTCAACATAACATGTTACACAAAAGAAGATGCTCAAAAACTGATACGAGTGTCTATCAGTTGTTCATTTCACAAGTTTCAAAACAAAAACACTTAATCGAACAACTGATAGACACTCGTATCACTTGTTCTTAATTATTACATGTTACACAAAAGAAGATGCACAAAAACTGATACGAGTGACTATCAGTTGTTCATTCCACAAGTTATAAAACAAAATCACTTAATCGAACAACTGATAGACACTCGTATCACTTGTTCTTCAACATAACATGTTTCACAAAAGAAGATGTACAACAACTGATACGAGTGTCTATCAGTTGTTCATTTCACAAGTTATAAAACAAAATCACTTAATCGAACAACTGATAGACACTCGTATCAGTTGTTCTTCAACATAACATGTTTCACAAAAGAAGATGTACAACAACTGATACGAGTGTCTATCAGTTGTTCATTTCACAAGTTTCAAAACAAAAACACTTAATCGAACAACTGATAGACACTCATATCACTTGTTCTTCAACATAACATGTTACACAAAAGAAGATGCTCAAAAACTGATACGAGTGTCTATCAGTTGTTCATTTCACAAGTTTCAAAACAAAAACACTTAATCGAACAACTGATAGACACTCGTATCACTTGTTCTTAATTATTACATGTTACACAAAAGAAGATGCACAAAAACTGATACGAGTGACTATCAGTTGTTCATTCCACAAGTTATAAAACAAAATCACTTAATCGAACAACTGATAGACACTCGTATCACTTGTTCTTCAACATAACATGTTTCACAAAAGAAGATGTACAACAACTGATACGAGTGTCTATCAGTTGTTCATTTCACAAGTTATAAAACAAAATCACTTAATCGAACAACTGATAGACACTCGTATCAGTTGTTCTTCAACATAACATGTTTCACAAAAGAAGATGTACAACAACTGATACGAGTGTCTATCAGTTGTTCATTTCACAAGTTTCAAAACAAAAACACTTAATCGAACAACTGATAGACACTCATATCACTTGTTCTTCAACATAACATGTTACACAAAAGAAGATGCTCAAAAACTGATACGAGTGTCTATCAGTTGTTCATTTCAAAACAAAGAAGATGCTGCAGGAAATGTGCTTATCAATCTTCCTCCACGTGGCAGGACTGATCACCTGGCTTCTTGACCTGAAAACAGAACCCACGACTAGCCGGATGTGTCTCCGGCGAAGACGCTCGGGCGTGAGAGTAAGATCACAGTTGTATATTGCTCAAAATGTATTGAATAATGAACTCAGAATACAAAATGGCAGTTACCTTTCACCGTTTGGTAGTGATGAAGTATTTATAGGCAAGAATGATGTATTTTTGGGGAGGCGGCATGTCCTCCGAGATTATAGCGGCGGTTACTTGGTCATGGGCACGTGTCTGTAACGGTCCCTGATTTGTAGGGATGTAGTTGTGAGCATTGATTGACCAAATAAGCCGGCAAGTGTCAGGTCGTCACTTGCTGAGTTAGGTCGAGGTCGCCACTCGTGGAATGGTCGACCTGACTGTCGGGTAGAGCATGGTTCGTACCCGAATTGTAGCATGGATCATGAGGTCGGACTAAGTTAGGTCGGGACCTGTAAGTCGGACCATGGGCTTAGTCGACTGATGTGTGAGATGAGCCGTGGGCCTTGTTCTGATTGGATCAGTCTCATTAAGAATGTGGGTGCCAATGCTATCTGTGATTGGGCTTTACTCGTTTGGCCCAATTCGACACTTTTGGTATGTTCAGTGGCCCCCAACTTTCGAGTTGACTTCGTCGACTTGGAAGTTAAGAAGATTTCTTTGCCAAAAATTGCTTTACTCGAAGGTCGATACTAGTCTTTGAAGTAGGTCGACTATGATGACGTGGCAACATCCTGATCGTTGGTGATGAACGGTTGGAGATGAAGGAGCGCCGGTTTTAGCAATGATTACAGTTCTGACGTTTGGAACTCCTTCTCGAAAACCGCCTCAATCTTTAATTTTGGAAAATTAATTTTGATTTTCTTTTCCCCTTCCAAATTTAGGAAAATATAAATAGAGAAATTCCTCTTCGTTTAGAACTTTTACTGCTCTAGAACTTCTTCTTCTCCGGCGATAATCAAGGGATTTCAAAGAAGATTTAAATTCAAATTTCCTTCAAAGAACGAACTTCCTTTCTTCCATCAATTGAGGTATTTCCCTTGTATTTTTGTTTTAGGGCTTTTAATTTTGCACTGTTCTCCGTTTCCGCCATGGCTAGGACCTTTAGTTGCGAACCGGGAGCGTGGTACGGCTACTGTACTGTTAACCGTAGGGCATGCAAGAATGTGAACGGTGAGTGGAGAGTGATGTCCTTAGATGAGTGCGCCTCCATTTTGACTAGTTGGGGATTGAATTACACTGAGATAGGGCTGCCCATTGTAGGAGAAATTAAGAATGTGGTGATTGACGACTCAACTATTGTCGCTTTTCATCTATTCCATGAATTGCTTGACCATATCACCTTGTTTTATGTTAGGGACGTCCAAAAGCCCTCCTTCCTTAGAAATAGGATAGGTTTCCCAGGGGAGTCTAGGTCGTCCTTAGGTAGGTCGACTGATCATGATCATAGGACTGACTCCCCTGCTTCCTCTTTTGCTTGTACAGATATGACGACTCAAGAAGGGAACGCTGCCTCAACTTCTTCTGGTCCTCGAATTGTCAATGCATTTGGGCCCACTGTGGTGCCAGGCAAAAATGAGAGGGGCTATGTACCTCAACGACCTACTCGTGGGAGGAAGAACTTGGAGTCTCGTTATGATGTGATCTACAACTTCTGTGGGGTAGATAGGGCAGACTTTAGGTTGACTATCCTTAGTCAGAAACAATTTTTAGCCAAATACCGTTCGACCTTCACTAAAGATGCTACTAGGGTAGCTTTCTTCTACGGGCAGTTTGAGGCTGGTTTGAGGTTGCCGCTGGATCCTTTCATTAACGAATTTCTGGAATGTATGGATGCCCTCCCCCTTCAGCTCGGTGCTAACACTTGCAGAGTGCTGGTGTGCTTTGCAATGGTGTGTAGGCTTTTGGGCCATGAGCCTTGCATGAAGGTTTTCAAAGAGTTCTTTGGTGCCAAGCTAGATAAGCACGACTGGGGAATTAGTACTCCCTCCAAGCCCAACTCTCCCAAGTTGTTTACCAACCTTCCAAATAAACACAATTGTTGGAACTCACATGTAGTTTTAGTTGAGAGCAGGCTGGGTTGGGAGTTTCCGTTGCCTAATGATGAATCTGATGCTATCAGTGAGGAGAATTACTGGGAGCCTCCTTGGTGTAGAACTTTGTATAGAAAGCTGTGTGCCCTGGTCAAGGATGGACCCGTCGATTGGGAGTCATTAGTGACAACCAAGTACAATTATGTTCTAGCGGTGGATGATGCCTCGGAGATGAGGCGGCGAGCCCCTTGCACTACCGAGAGGCCAGGTGTACCCTGATTGGGTAACCCACTCTTTGGGTAGATTAGAGGAGAATTGTCAGTTTTGTCAGAAGCAAGCTGACTACTGCAAGAACAATGGAGAACACATCGGTGGTAAGGGTTTATTCGCCTTTGCTCATTAGCTCGTCCAATGTTAACTTGCATAAGTTCTTTTTTATAGGCGTATAGGATTGCTTTGATCTGCATACTTAACTTTCAGCTCGACACTTACTTGCTCGCTTGTTGAATTAATTAATTCGTACATAGAACTGCTTGCATTCGTATTTCTGTATTTATCAGATGGTTTGCTCGTATGTAGAATTAATTCGTACATAGAACTATTTCGAATTGCAACTCCTTATCAAATTGCCTGCTCGTATGTAGAGTTATTCAATTCGTACATAGAACTGCTTTGAATTGTATCAATTACCTCGTCAATGATTTATTCGTAGGACTATTTCGAATTGTCGAGCTAATACTTTGATGTCGTGCAGTTTTGACTCCCGAACAAGAAGCCGCCATGGTTCGAATTGTTGGAGTTTCTGACAAGAAGAAGTCTAAGAGGGCCCACGGTGCTGCGAACGCCAAGGCCAGCAGAGAGAGGGATGCTGCTGCAAGGAATAACCTTCTCCCAAAGGACAATGCTGGGTTAATTCCAATGGAGGAGGTCGCTATAGAGGACCTTCAACAGAGTGGTTCCCATTCCATGAATGTGAATGAGGGAGGGGAGGAATTCAGCAGGTCGCCTAGGCCAAGTCCGAGCTCCGATCCTGTTCAAGAGGCCAATGCTGCGACCTCTGGGGCTGAGATGGCGGGCTCCAGTCCAATGAATGTAGTTGAAATTGATGATATTGCTGAAGAGGAAGATGATCAGGCATTGAGGACGAGAAAAAGATCAAGGTCTGGAAAGGCCGTCTCCCCAAGTCTACTCCCTCCTCTAGCCCCCTCTCCGAAGAGCCAAGAATCTGTAGATGCTTTGATTCAGAGGCTCAGCGATGTTCCCCCTCTCATTGGGGTCAACAGCATGACTCGGCGCTATCCTGACGTGGCGCTTGGTCAAGTGGTGGTGAGAAGGGCCCTGGATGTAGATCTCCTAGCTCACTTTGCAGAGAAGGGGATGACTCCAGAGGAATTTTCAGCCCGATCTGGGTTGGTACACAGCGAGGTAAACCTTTACTTTCCCTTTCTGTTTAGTCGCTTATTATATTAGTTCGTCAGTTCTCCTCTTGGTCGAGCTAATACTTCAATGTTTCCTCTAATGCAGTCTCTCACCATGAACGAGCAAGCTAAAAGCTCCTGGAGGGCGTCAATTGAGAGGGAGAAGCGGGCCCTGCGCGATTATGCCAAGAAGGCACAAGAGTTGGCTGACTTGAGAGAGAAATACAACGATCTGGACAACTCGTGTGAAGCCAATGAAATGGTGAAGACGAAGGCCTTGTCCGATCTGGCAGCTGCTGAATCTAAGATCAAGGAGGTGGAAGCGGAGAGGGAAACAGAGAAGAAAGAGTTGGAAAAAACCAAAACTGAGCTGGCCACAGTCAACAAACTCCTGAAGGAGAAGGATGCCTTCTTGCTCGAGCTACATGAACAGCATCGGCTTGAGAGAGAGAAAAGCCAGAAAGACCTCCAGGCTACCATCGAGAAAACTGCCAAAGATGCCTCTGAAGCAGCAGTTGAGAAGTTCAAAGCAGGGGATGAGTACTACAATGCCATAGTGTCTAAGGCCCAAGATTTTCTTGAGGTCGGCAAAAGACATATGGCCCGTCGCGCGCTTGTAGATTCAACGGCCACGGTTACCATCGAGCAATTAGCTCGTTGGTTTACTGAATCTCAATATGACATGACGGCTCGTAGTGGTCACTCGCTTGTTCCTTACCTAGAAAATGATCTTGCTTTCATTGCTCAAGAGGATGAGGAAGATCACTGCGAGAAGTGGGAAGCTCCCCCTGTTCTTGACAGGAATTTTGATGTGGTCCTGGCGGAACTCGACGATGCCGAAGCTATGGAAATTGAAACTGAGCAAACATATTCCGAGTCGGGTAAGCCGTTGGAGCCTCAGCAACAAGAAAATGGTGAAGGTCGAGCTTCCATTGACGACCAAACTGACATCGGCCAGAGCTCTTAAATTATTTGTAATGAACAAGTTCCAAACAATATTTTTTGTTTTTGCTTCAACATTATTCGAATGCCTTGGCCCAGTTTTTGGGAGGCAAAATATTTTTGTGAAACTTATTTCTATCGTAGCTGACTTTTGTTTCCAGAATGTTGTATGCTTTTCATTCCATATTGTATGTCGAGCTAGATGTAGATAATATAAATGAGTTAATTTGAGCCTAGAGGCGACTTGATCTTGTTGGTGTAGTCGACCTCAGACTTGATTAACTTTTTCGTAAACGAGATTGACCATAAGTCGAACCTGTTCATACCCTTTGAACTGATTAAGAATCGAGTTATTTGGAACGAAGTCGACTAAGAGTCGGACTTGTTAAATGAACAAAGCTGATTTAGAATCGAGCTAAGATGAACTGACTAAGAGTCGAGTTAAGATGAACTGACTAAGAGTCGAGCTCATTAGAACAAAGTCGACTAAGAGTCGGACTTGTTAAATAAACAAAGCTGATTAAGAATCGAGCTTGTTGGAACGAAGCTGACTAAGAGTCGAGCTTGTTGAATAAACAAAGCTGATTAAGAATCGAGCTTGTTGGAACGAAGCTGACTAAGAGTCGAGCTTGTTGATGTTAATGTAACACTATACTTGATGGAATGAACTGCACTTTTTATTGAAGTAGGAAATATGCTTACATCAACTTGAAACTAGAACTTAATACAAGCTCGAACCTTGAAACCGAAAACTAGAAGTAGTATTTGATGAGGTGAGTAGCATGCCAAGGATGTTTCAATTCGTCACCTCCAGGATGAGCTATCATGTAAGTCCCTTCCTTGACGACTCGAGTAACCACATATGGACCTTCCCAATTAGGAGATAGCTTGTTCTGCTGGGTCCTTCTACCCGTTGCTTCAATTTTTCTCAACACATAATCTCCAACTTGGAACGACCTTGCCTTGACCTTCTTGTCGTGGTAACTCTTAGTTCGCTGTTTGTAGTTAACCATTCGGAGGTAGGCTGTTTCTCGCTTCTCGTCGATCAGATCCAGGTCGATCAATCTGTTGGTATCATTTTGCTCTTGATTGAAGAAAGTCACTCTAGCAGTGGGGAATCTGAGCTCAGCAGGTGCCATAGCCTCTGACCCATACGTAAGAGCAAAAGGGGTTTCCCCCGTAGGCCCCCGAGTGGTTGTACGAACTGCCCAAAGAGCAAGTGGGAGTTCGTCCAACCAGTTGTTGCGTCGACCTACGAGTCCTGTCTTGAGTGATGATAGGACAAGTTTATTTGCCGCTTCGCCTTGCCCATTTCCTTGAGGGTAGGCGATGTAAGATTGCCAATGCTTGATTCCCACTGCTCATCTCTCGCTTCGAAAGCTCTGGAGAATTGCGCCGTTGTCTGATACTATGGCTCGAGGAAAACCAAATCGACACCAAATAAAATCATGAATGAAATTGATAGCATTTTCCTCTGTGATGCGAGCTAGTGGTTTGGCCTCAACCCATTTGGTGAAGTAATCTATGGCCACTATCACATACTTGCAGTTTCCTCGGGCGGGAGGGAAGGGTCCAATCAGGTCGACGCCCCACATGTCAAATGGCCAAGCCGCGATCACAGTGAGTCCGCTCGTTGTAGGCACATGGGGAAGGTTGGCAAACCTTTGGCATTGATCACATTGCTGAACAAAGTTGTGAGTGTCTCTCATGTGTGGCCGTAGTATCCCAATGTGATTAACTTGTCGCCAGCAGTCCCGCCCCGGTGTCCACCACAAATTCCACTATGCACTTCGTGTATCAATAGGGCGACCTCTTGGGGGTGGATGCACTTTAGCAATGGCCTAGTATAAGATCTCCTGAACAGGTCGCCTCCTTGAATGACATACCTTGGAGCTTTCTTTTTGATAGCTCGCGCCTTCCTCTCGTCATCTGGCAGCTCGCCACTTTCTAAGTATGCTTTCATTTCCTCGATCCAACACTTCTCCCGAGTCCAATTTCTTGAGGATCATCTATGCATCGAATTTTTACCCTCTCATAAGTCGGATTTTCGAGGAAGGAGATAGGCTCGCCATGTGGCTCATCCGAAGTAGCCAGTTTCGAAAGGAGATCGCCTAGCTCGTTATCTTCTCTTCCAATCCTTTGAATCTCCCGAATTCTAAGTCCTTTATTAGTTCCTTCACCAGGTCGCAAAGATTTGATGAGAGTAGAACTAAGCACTTCGTACTCGCCCGACCTGGCCGACTATCAACTGTGAATCACAATAAGCCATGATCTTAGTCGCTCCAAAACACTTGGCATACTCGATAGCTGCTATCAAGGCTTCATATTCAGCTTGGTTGTTGGAAGCGTCAAATTTGAACCTTAGCGATTCCTCGTAAACAGTCCCAGACTCTGGCTCGACCAAGACAATTCCAGCTCCACTGACATTTTTGGTTGCTGACCCGTCTGAATAGACCTTCCAACAATCGACGGGTAAAGTGATGGCGACTTGTGACTCTGGCTCTTTCCCTTTGCCCTTTTCTTTTGGAGCTCGCTGCTCGTCATCTTCCTTGGTGAACGTAAGCTCGACCAAGAAGTCAGCCAGAGCTTGAGCTTTCAACGCCTTTCGAGGTCGATACTCAATGTCAAATTCAGTGAGGGCAATTGACCAATTGAGTAGTCGACCTGAACTTTCCGGCTTGTGCAGTATTTTTCTTAAGGGAGCATTGGTAAGAACCACGATTGGATGAGCCAGAAAATAAGCTCGTAACTTTCTTGAAGCTACGACTAGAGCATAAGCAACTTTCTCAGCGTTGTAATACCTGCTTTCCACATCTGATAAAGCTTTGCTGATATAGTACACAGGCTCGAAGCCCTTCATCCTCTCTAATCAATACCGCAAAGAATCGACTTGTCTCCTACAGATAGATACACAAATAAAGTCTCACCAGTCATCGGGCTACTGAGCAGAGGTGGAGTAGCGAGATAATCCTTCAATTGTTGGAACGACGAATGACATTCGGTCGTCCATTCAAAGCTTTTCGTCCCCCTCAATGCTTTGAAAAAGGGGAGAGACCTTTCTGCTGACTTTGATATGAAGCGACCAAGAGCTGCTACCCTTCCATTAAGTCGCTGCATCTCTTTGATAGTGGTGGGAGCCTTCATGTCGACTAAAGCCTTTATCTTCTCTGGATTAGCTTCTATGCCCCTTTGAGATACCATGAATCCCAAGAACTTGCCAGCTGCCACTCCAAACACACATTTAATGGGGTTGAGCTTCATGTCGTTTGCTCGTAGATTGGCGAATGTCTCCTTTAGGTCGACCACGTGACTCCCGGCCTTAGTTTTAATGACCATGTCGTCAACGTAGGCCTCCATATTTCGACCAATCTGTGAGGCAAAGACTTTGTTCACCATCCTCTGATACGTCGCTCCTGCATTCTTCAATCCAAAAGGCATCATATTGTAGCAGTAGATGCCTCAATTTGCTGAAATGCCGTTTTCACTATGTCATCCTCGTGCATCTTTATCCGGTGGTATCCCGAGTAAGCATCCAGAGCGAGAGTAGAGTGACCAGCAATGGAATCAACAAGCTTGTCAATTCTAGGAAGAGGATAGCTATCCTTTGGGCAAGCTAGATTGAGAGTAGTGAAGTCGACACACATCCGCCACTTGCCATTCGATTTCTTCACCATGACCACGTTGGCCAACCACGTTGTATGAGTGGCCTCCTTGATTATACCTGCACTCAAAAGTTTTTGTACCTCTCGCTTTGATAGCCTCTTCCTTGTCGCGAGCAAAACTTCTCGGCTTTTGGGGTCTCGGCTTTATGGTCGGGTTGACTTCCGGTCGTGAACAGCGACCTCCTCCTTGATTCCCCTCATGTCTTCTACCCTCCATGCAAAGACATCATTACTTTCTTTGAGTAGCTCGATGATTTTTGCTCGCTCCTCAACGATAGCCGCTTCCCAATCTGAATTTTTTGATCGGGGTAATAAGGGTTGGTGATTACGACTCTAGCTCCTCCACGCCTTCTAGCTCGGTCCATCTACGAATTGTAGAGTCTCCACTATGATCTCCACGACCTTTTGTCTTTCCTCGGCTCTAAAGTGTGGAGCCTCCTCGCCTATCATATCATCAAGCTTGCTCGCAACCTTGTTGGTAGGGGCCCCAGAGTTATTGTCTATCTCGGAGGCATAGGTCACCTATGACGACTTGATCGACCATAACTACATCGAATCGACCTCGGTGGTGTTAGAGTGACGTGTCGACTCAAGCATGACTTCGTCATTTGAGCGATAGGTCGACTCTACCACGTCGGTGATTGTTGACGATCGGGTAGTTTTGGTGGATCTGGCGAGACGGCTTCAAGTAACCATCAGCGGATCTCAATCTCCGGCTCCCTTTTCTTTCTTTCTCTCGAGAACATGATCCGAGATAAGCACGAGCCGTGCCTTGTACGCAACCCACTCCAGGCGAGGTGTGGGGAACTTTACTCATTGGTGAGGGATTGATGCTACCATTCCAAGAGCGACTTGTCCGGGAATTCCAAGTATGGCGGCATAGTCACTATTTACATCAATTACGATAAATTGTACCTTCGAGACAATCTGAGGGGGTCTGGCCTAGGTCGACGTCGAGCACTATCGGCCTTTAGCATCAACTCGGTGGTTGGTGAAGCCCTCCAACCTGCCATCATATCTCTCCACTGCTCATCATTAAGGCCCATTTCCTTGAAAGTTTTGTAAAACAAAATATCCTTGCGGGCCCCGTGTCGACTAAGAGTCCGCTCGTCGTACATCCATCAATGAGACCTGGGATGACGAGAACTTGCTCCCTAGCCGCCATATTTGTTGCCAATTCGTGGGGGTAGAAGGCGATCGCCTCATCTCTTATTTCTCTCCTTGGAGGCACATGTGGGGCCTTATTGAGTGGAATATCTTGTGCTTGATGGCCGTGTTGCTTGCTTGTTCGGTGATGACTCCCAGGTTCGATGCAGGCTGCCTAGGTCCTTGTTGCCCACTGGGCTGCTCACCTCCCCGGCTTGAGGTCTCTTCACATAAGCTTCGAGTCTCCCAGTCGACCATTCTCTCGGATGATACGCTTTAATCCCAAGCAATCCTCTGTGAGATGACCGGTGTCTTTGTGGTAGTCGCAGCTAACATTGTTGTCCCTCCTAAACTTGTTGCCTGGATTCATTGGGAATTTGGAGGAGCCGGTTCAGCGGCGTTCGAATCTCCGTTCGACTCACCGTGAGGGAGTGAAAGCTTCGGGCACCTTCTCCGTCGCCCTAGTTCCGTTCTTTCCATTTTTATTGTTCCCCCATTCTTGTTGGAGTCCTTTTTATCGTCGGCGACTTCAACCTTGGGGCTCTTACCGTTCTTCTTTTCTTTCCTTTCCTCGCCGGAGCGACATTATACACCTTTTCAAACAACTCTGTCGAGTTGTGACCGTTCGGATTTGTGAGCTCGTAGTCCATGTCTTACGAGGAAATGCCACTTCGGAAGCAATTGATTACCTCCTTGTCGTGAGGTCTTCCTCTATCTTATCAACCATCTCTTTGAACTTGGTGAAATAGCTCATCGAGCTTTCATTCTTACCTGCACCAAGTTATTCGGATCAGGTGACGGTTATCTTTCGAGCTCCTAGCGATCGAGAAGCGATCTAAGAATTTTGTTACGAAGCATGCCCAAGTGGTGATACTACCCGGCCAAACCATTGAACCAAGTTAAGGCCGCCCGGTAAGTGTGCTTAGGAGAGCTTTGCACATGTTGTCATCCTCATTGGCGACAAAACACATAGTGGCTTCCAGATGGGATATGTGGCTCTTGGCATTTGTCGACCCAGTACTTCTCCGTAAGAGGCAACTGAAAGTAGGAGGAGGTCGACTATCTCGATTTCTTTGGAAAAAGGTCGAAGAGCAAAGTCAATTAGTTCAACCTTTCCCGTCTCTTTTTCTTCTCCTCCTCCCATTGCTCAAATTTCTTTTTCATCATCAACCATTCTCTAGCATCGGGTCTCTCATCTCCTGGAGGGGAGCATTGGACCTCGGCCTTCACTTCGGGGGAGTCACCTGCCTACTCCTTCGTCCCTGTGAGAATTGGTCCTTTCGATCTTATTGGAGATCTATGTACATTTGCTTCTTTGAGGCGACTGCGCCTCTCGGCGGCCAGACGGCGACCTGCGCTGTGATCTCCATGTGGCGACTGCGCCTTTCCCCTCTCGCGGGCGACCTATGCCCATTTCGTCTCTTTGAGACCACGATCTCTGTGTTACATTTGGGGAAACATGTACATTTCTATTGGTACATTCGAGTCCTCAAATCAGATTGAGCCTCCTGCTCTCTGTTTCTGTTGAGGCTAGCTCTTAAATCGTTACTCGGCACATGAACTATAGTGGGAGCTCGACGTACCATTCTGTCCTCGCCGTTCTGTCCCACACCTTCATTTGGCCTAGCACTCCTGGCCTGTTGCCCATTAGAAACCTGAGCTGGTGCCACTCTCTCAGAACGTATGTCGGCTTGCTCTGCCTCCTCCATGGCTATTAAGTCAGCCAGAATCTGGGCTCGCTCCAGCATCATTTCTTTCTTGCTCATGGGATTAGTGGAGGGACCCGCCTGCTTCCCACATTAGCTTTGCCCCGTTATGCGTTTTGGGTGAGGTGGAGCTCCTTGTCCTTCCATAGGACGCTTTTCTCTCCTTGCATCTGCAATCCCACGCCATCGCCACGCTGTTAGAGCGTGTCGCCCTAGCATGATGTCGTTGAGGAGGGGGAGGAGGAGGCAAATCTGCATTTCCAACGTTTGCATTGTTGTTGTTGTTCACTTCCTCGTGCCCAAGTGAAGCCTCGGATACGTGTCCTTCTGAAGTCACCATTGTTGCAGGTTGATGAAGTTTTCGAAGTCAAGTCTAAAGCACGTTCCCGGCAATGGAACCAAGCGATCTTTGCGGGAAATGTGCTTATCAATCTTCCTCCACGTGGCGGGACTGATCACTGGCTTCTTGACACAGCAGAACCCACGACTAGCCGGATGTGTCTCCGGCGAAGACGCTCGGGCGTGAGAGTAAGATCACAGTTGTATATTGCTCAAAATGTATTGAATAATGAACTCAGAATACAAAATGGCAGTTACCTTTCACCGTTTGGTAGTGATGAAGTATTTATAGGCAAGAGTGATGTATTTTTGGGGAGGCGGCATGTCCTCCGAGATTATAGCGGCGGTTACTTGGTCATGGGCACGTGTCTGTAACGGTCCCTGATTTGTAGGGATGTAGTTGTGAGCATTGATTGACCAAATAAGCCGGCAAGTGTCAGGTCGTCACTTGCTGAGTTAGGTCGAGGTCGCCACTCGTGGAATGGTCGACCTGACTGTCGGGTAGAGCATGGTTCGTACCCGAATTGTAGCATGGATCATGAGGTCGGACTAAGTTAGGTCGGGACCTGTAAGTCGGACCATGGGCTTAGTCGACTGATGTGTGAGATGAGCCGTGGGCCTTGTTCTGATTGGATCAGTCTCATTAAGAATGTGGGTGCCAATGCTATCTGTGATTGGGCTTTACTCGTTTGGCCCAATTCGACACTTTTGGTATGTTCATGTCCTTTGTTTCTTCAATCACAGCTACTTTAATGTTAAACCTCTCAGGCAAGGTCCTTAGAATCTTACTCACAAGTCTGGCATTGGAGATAGATTCTCCTAGACTTGTGCATTCATTTGAAATCTCATGAATCTTAGCAGCATATGACACAATGTCCTCAGTTTCTTCCATTCGAAGTAACTCAAACCTATCCATTAAAATTCTAAGTCTGGTAGCCTTCACACTTGGTGCTCCCTCACATTGAGTTTGCAAAATATCCCAAGCAGTTTTGGCTATACTCTCATTAGTTATAAGCTTGTACATATTCCCAGAAACATGGCTGGAAATAGCACCCATGGCTTTTGAATTGTAATTTGCAGCTTGTATTTCATCAAGAGTCCATTGTTCTTCAGGTTTTCTTTCGAAAAAGGACTCACCAACACCAGAAGATGGCTTTTTCTCCACAGTAGGAGGTTGTCATGCAACAAGAATGCACATCCAAGCCCTTTCATCAATACTTTTGATGTAATTTCGCATCTTAGACTTCCAAAGAGAATAATTTGTGCCATCCAAGACAGGAGGCCTATTTTGGTGATTTTGGCATTCCATAATGACTACACTTTCTGGATCAACACTCAGTAATATTTCGAGAGTTGGCTCTGATACCAATTGAAAGTTTCGTGTAGCTAGGAAACTTAGATCACGCAACAGGCAAAGGATGTGAGTACAGATGTGTCTCACAACTGTCCACACATCCACAGATAATGCAGCGGAATAAAGTAAGTAAAAGCAAATTAAATGCAATAACGCAAGAGTTATTTACGCTTACTGATCTGTGTGATCAGCAAACTAGGCTTACGCCCAAAAACTTTTCACTATAAAAACTTTTGTTTCTTACAAAAACAAATAAGTGAAAAACTAAAATATGAAAATACTAAACAAGTTCTAATCACCTTCTACGATATGAACAACTCCCCTTTCCCAAGTAGGACTTATTCAATCAGAAGTAAAACAAGAGAACTTTATGAAAACCTAGATGTGAGTTACGGATGTAAGCTCACAACCTAAAATCAACAAGGACGTATGCAATGAAGTATGTGTTTTTCTCTCTAAAAATCGTAGCTTCTCTTTGTGCTGAATGCCTTGAATATATAGTGCACCATTGAGAAGATCTTCATGCAATCGACCTCTTCCTTTGTGAGAATCCTTTTCCTATATGAAAACATAAAACACACTCACAAGGAAATCAACTATTAGAAGGTTAGTCCTAATATAAAACTATGTACATAAATAAAAGATATTTACTATATTTACAATTCCTAGTCAAAGTAGAATACTTATAAATCTCCATGAAAGTCTCAAAATCTTCTTACCATAATAGAAGTCAAATTAAATAAGGAAACAAGTAGTTCCCTAAAAAGCTCACGCTTTCAAAAATAAAAAAGAAAAATTAAGAAAGGATAATTAAGAAATTTATATTAAAAAAATAGTGATTTTTTTTTGTCCAAATTTAATGAAATTAGTCTCTAATTAAAGAGGAAAAAAAATTATGAATTTTGGTGTAAAATTTTTTTTTAAAAAAATTTTTTTTTTATAAAATAATTGAGGTCAAAAAAATGGGAGGAAAAAAAAATCCGAAAATAAACCAGCCAATTAGAGCGCGCCACGTGGCAAGGCTTTAAAAAAAAATGATATGCGCCACACGCGCCCAATCCCCGCTTGCCACGTGTCCCGACCGCCTTGATTATTGCCAAAATGCCACCGTGTGAAATTACCAAACTGCCCTTGGTTTTTGGCTCCAAGACAACGCTGCTTTTATATTACTTTAGATGATAATTTATGTGCAAATTATTTTAGTATACTCCCCCGACCCAATAAAAACTTTACTAATTATTCAAACAGAAAATTTTGGGGAAAACTAGTATTACAAAAAGACTTGTTTTTAACTTAAAAAAAATGGTACATGAATTTTAAACCAAACTAACTCGACTTTTTGAATCGGTCATTGAACCGATTTTTAAAATAAAACAAGACTTTTTATAATATTTGGGAGAAACTAGTTTCTCTCAAAACCAACTCTTATCCAAAAGAGCGTCTCGTTAGAAGCTTCACATTTCCTTTTTTGGCAAAAAATCTTTACTATTTTCTCCACTCATTCTCTCTCCTAATTCACTATTACACTCACAACACTTTTCAAATTTATTATTCCCTCCACTAATTCTCTCTCCTATTTTCAAATTACACTCACAACATTTTTTTCCCACCCATTTCCTTAATATTTGTGCTCATCCAAAAGGGTGAAACACTTATTGAAACGGAGGAAATACTCCCTCCGTCCCACTGATCTTAAGAAAAGTTTCTATTTTGGGCGTCCCGCTAATCTTAAGAAATTCCAAAATAGAAAGTTTTTACGAGTATTATTTTTATACTCTTTCTACCCCACTCATTCTCTCTCCTACTTTACTTTTACACTCACAACATTCTCTCTCCTAACTATTCATCCCACTCATTCTCTCTCCTATTTAATTTTTCACACTCACAACACTTCTTCCACTCATTCTCTCTCCTAATACTATAATAATATTCCTTAATGTCCGTGCCATTTCAAAATTTCCAAAGATCACTGAGACGGAGGGAGTATTATTTTATTATGGGTTTTAAACAAATAAATGAATAATTGCAAAATATAATAAACAAGCCTCTCTAAGACCATTTACAATGGGCTATTGATTTTTATTTTTTTTCTATAGTTGAATTCATTGTAAGCTATTGAATGGATTTTTTCAACAGTTGAATTTTTTCAACATGTATTGAAAAAAAATTGAGTCCGTTCTTGCCACGTGTCACAACCCTATTGCACCGAAATGGCGCGTGGAAGACACTCGCCGACAAAGGCGCGTATGGCGCAAGCAATTTTTTTTTTTTCAGATTTCGCCACTTGACACATCATGATTGGTCACTGATATTTTTTTTTTTAAATTTCTTCCGAATTTTTCAAAGGCAATAATCTTATGTCAAAAAAAATTAATTCTTTTTACATCAAAATTCATAAATTTTTTTTCTATAAATAGAGTCCTCTTTCATTTGATTTGAAGAAAAAAAAATACTCTTTTGTCAATATAAATTTTTCAATTATCCTTCATTTTCCAAAAAAAAATCCTCTTTTTAAGTAAAATGTATTTTTCAATGATGTATTACTTTTAATTAAGTATGAAGTATTTTTTTAATAATAATTATCGTCATTCTTCGTATTTATTTAATTGCAATTAAAAAATTAATTAAATATGAAATATTTTTTTAATTATAAATGATAATAATAATTATTATTATTTTACTAATCATAAAAATAAAGAATATTAAATAAAATAAAAGTGGTGGGGTATAGGATGATGAGGTGGAAGGGTGTTGAAACCATTATAGGGGTTAAAAATTGAAAGAGGTGTTGAATAATTAGATGGAGGAGAGAGAAGCTATTGTGTCACGTTTTAAAAGGGTGTTGAAACCATTGTAGATGCCTAACTAAGACTCCGTTTGTTTAGCGTAAAACATTTTTCGAAAAATGATTTCCTGCAAAATGTTTTTCGAAAAATTAAAATATTTTTCGAAAAATAAAATAAACATGTTTTCGATTGTTTGGTAAGAAAAATATTTTTCGAAAAATGTTCAATTGAGTTAACCACAAATTTACCCACCCCAATCACCACCACCACCACCACCCTACTCACCACTACCCCCTCGCCGAGTCAAAAAAAAAAATTAATCATTTTAATTTTATTTTTTAACCAACTCCTCCACCAATCCACTCACCACCCCCTCCCACCCCACCCCACCCCCACCACCACCACCCCCTTTGAGTAAAAAAAAAAAAAAAAAACATTTTAAATTTATTATTAAAAACTCCTCCCCCAATTCACTCACCACCCGCCATCCCACCCCACCCCACCCAACCCCCATCGAGTCAAAAAAAAAATATCATTTTAAATTTATTTGTAACAACTCCTCCCCCAATCCACTCACCATCCCCTGCCACCCCCACCCATCCACCCACCCCACCCCCCACACATCGAGTAAAAAAAAGAACAAAATAATTAATAATTTTAAATTTATTTTTAACAACTCCTCTCCCAATCCACTCATCACCCCCTGCCACCCTAACCCCCCCTCCCAATCGGGTCAATTTTTTTTTTTAATTTAACTACAAACTGTTTTCCGAGAAATGATTAATTTTTTTTGTCCCAAGGGAGGAGTGGGGGAGGAGTTATTAAAAATAAATTTAAAATGATTTTTTTTACTCAACTCAACGGGGGTGGGGTGGCAGGGGGGTGATGGGTGAATTGGGGGAGGAGTTGTTAAAAATAAATTTAAAATGTTTTTTTACTCGACGGGGGGTGGCAGGGGGTGGTGATGGGGATGGGGTAGAGGTGGTTGATGTGGGGTGGGTAACGTGGGTGTGTGATTATGTGATAGTGTTATCATTTTCTGGAAAATATTTTACTTAGAAAAAATATGTAAATCATTTTACTTAGTAAAGTGGGGAAAATATTTTCCTCATTTTTCGGTGCTAAACAAACACCAAAAAATAAAAAAAAATGAAAATATTTTTCGAAAAACATTTCCCCCCAAACAAACAGAGCCTGATTGTTAATTCGACTGTCCAAGGCTAAGGCTGTTCCTATAAAATTTGGAACTCTAATTTAGTTTTTGGCAAGGCCTTGTAAAATAAATTATATTAAACAATAAGCTAAAAGAAACAATCAATATCAAACTAATATATATAGATATTCATAATAAATTATTTAAACACGCTACTTCTATTAGATTTAGAAAAGAAATTATGAATTAAAGTTTAATAATCAACTTTATCAACTATTTTCTTCTCAATTGAAATCATATCTAGCACATTTAAGTATTTAACCATTCTATTTCTTTATACATCGTGTTTCTGAGATAATTTTTATCAGTTTCAATTTTGAAAAATTTATTTCCAATACATAAAAGGAATCGAAATAATCAACAAGATTTGGTAAACAATCTTCGTGTTAGGAAAACAACTAATTATGATATTTTAATTTTCAACTTATTTTGAAATTATTTTTGGTTGTAAATTGACTACTAATTTAATTGAAGAAACCCGTCTTATTGTAGATCAAGACTATAGAGAAGAAAATTTGGACCAATTTGGTATAAATGATTGGCCTATTATTAATGGATTAGAGTAAAAATTTTGGAACCACATACAAGCTGTTTTTTTTTTTCCATTGTTGGGCCGATATTGCGACTGTTTAATAATTTATAGTATAAATGAGAACTTATCCTTGCTACATCCTTGCTACAGTACAATGAACAGTTTCAATGACCAAATTTTTCATTTTGCCTTCACTAAGTTATACCTTTCCCATTTTGCCCTTAAAAAAATTTTTTTTTTAATTATAAAAAAAAAAAAAAACTTGTCCTCAGACACATGCTTTTACTAGTAAGAGTATATCAGTAAACTTGTCAAATATTATAATAAGAGCAATATTAATTTATTTGTTTATATCACAATAATATTCTGCTAAAAATATTATTTTCTAAAAACACGTCATTTATGTTGGAATGGAAAAAAAAACATACTTATTACGAGTATTATTATTATGAGACTGAAGAACTATTCAATTCGTCGCATTTTATTTGGTTATACTCCCTCCGTCCCACAATAATATCGAAAAATTTTCCTTTTGGGCATCCCATAATAATCAATAATTTTCCAAAAGGGAAATGGGATCCACTTCTCTCTACTCACAACACTTTTTAAATTCACTATTCTCTCCACTCATTCTCTCTCCTATTTTACTTTTACACTCACAACACATTACCTTTATCACTTTTTACCTTAATCTCCGTGTCGGGCCAAAAATTCTACATAATTGTGGGACGGAGGGAGTATTTAAATTCAGAAAATTTTGATAGTTAACTCAAGTGAATTTCATAGTAAAATTTTAAAAATTATTTTTAATAGATCATCAAGCAATTTATAAATAATAATTTTTTAATATTAGATTAAAATGATTAAATTGACATTAATAATTTTTGATTAAAATATATTTGTGTTAGCCATTAAAATGTAAGCCCATTTAGTCAATTATGGCACTTGGGGGCCTGTGTTCCATCCCTCTTAAATTTGGGCTTTATTCTCCTCCATTCATACGAGTAATTTTCGGTCCCTTCTTGAATGGCTATATTAAGTTGACAGAAAATAAATGCCATGTTTGAATTCATACTTCTTTTTTCATGTTTTTTTATTTTATTTTATAATAATTAGATCAAAAGCATGAAAAATAAATTTAAAAAATATTCCAAAGATAAAGAAAGAAAAACTCGGTTTCAAAAAAAAAAAAAATCTCAAAAAATTAACCATATACTCCCTCTATCCCGTAATAAAATTTCCCACTTTCTATTTTGAATTGTCCAAGAATAATATTACATTTTTAAATAAATAAATTTATTTGATACAATTTTATAATTGTACAATAATAATGTAGCCAAAATCTTAAAAAAATGAGTTTTTTCTAAACACTAGGAAAAACAATTTTTTTTTTACTACGCTAATTTTAGAAACGTCAACCCATTTAACAATATATTCACGAAAGCCGTCATATTCCCTGTTCTGTTTCGAAAGTCACATGATTCAAAATCAAATTAACTAGTTAGTTTTCATCTCAAATTCAAAGTTATATTCAAAGTTAAAATCCTTTTGCGTACGTCATCATTGTGCCAAAAAAAAAAAATCTCTTTTCTCCGTTTGTATTTTAGCTAGATTTTCATCCACACACTCTCGTATAATGGAGCAACACTCAACACTCACTCTTTCTGAAGGTTACACCTTTTTTATTATTATTTTGAAAACTACCGGTATCATCAATTAAAATTATCGGCAAATGAATAATGAAGTGTCATGTTAGTGTAAAAGGGTATCATTGCATGTGAATTTGAGTGTCATTGTTGGTGTAAAATAATGTTATTGTTAGTGTAAAAGAGTGTCAGTGTTGATTTAATACAGTGCACTGACATTTAAAAATCCACACACCGGCACTCAATTATACACGCACTGACACTCAATTACACACACTCTATCACTCAATTACACACACATTGATATTCAATTATACACGCATTGCCACTCTTTTAGCACTACTATTGACACTCTTTTAACAATACTATTGAAACTCTTTTATCAATATCATTGAAACTCATTAACAAGTGCATTGGCATTTAACTACCACGCACTGGCACTCAATTATACCACACACTGACACTCGATTACACACGCACTAATACTCAATTATACACGCAATGACACTCAAATACACGTGCACTGACATTCTTATAACACTACTACTTGCACTCTTTATCACTACCATCGACACTCTTTTATCACTATCATTGGAGCTCATTAACAAGTGAACTGACATTTAACTACCCACGCACTGACACTCAATTATACACGCACTGACACTCAATTACACACACAATTCAAAATAATATAGAGACTCCCGTAAATAACGGACAACATGAAAATGTTGAACATGAAAAAATTCAACAACATCAAAATGAGGATGAACCAGTGCCCTTAAGGAGATCTACTAGAGAAAGAAGAAGTGCTATTTCGGATATTTATGATGTGTATCTTGCGGAGAATGAGGACACCTTAGGTTTAGTGGGAGATGAACCAATCACCTTCCATGAAGCCATTAATAGTCCTAATTCTCATAAGTAGATCAATGCCAATAATAAAGAGTTAAAATCAATAAAAGACAATGACGTTTGGAGTCTTGTCCGATTGCCTGAAGGTGCAAAACCTATTGATTGTAAATGGATATTTAAAATCAAAAGGGATTTGCAAGGTAATGTGAAAATATATAAGGCACGTCTTGTTACTAAGGGATTTACTCAAAAGAAAGGCATTGATTATAAAGAAACATTTTTTCCGGTATCTTCTAAAACCTCATCTAGGATCATTTTTAGTGGCACATTATGATCTTGAGCTTCATCAAATGAATGTTAAGATAGCTTTTCTCAATGGAGACATTGAGGAAACCATCTATATGAGGAAACCAGAAATGGTGACTGATTCAGATCAAATTAATCAATTAGTTTGTAAACTTAAGAAATTCATTTATGGTCTCAAGCAAGCTTCTCATCAATGGTATTTAAAATTTAATCAAGTTATTCTTTCATTTGGTTTTGAAACGAATCTTTGTGAAGATTGTGTATACCATAAGTTCAGTTGTGAGGACCCCGACCCGGAACCTAACCCGTGTTCCGAGCTAGAGCGTCTCCAATAGAGCTCAAACCACCTAAGCTTTTTAAAACTTTGATTTAAATTACAACTTTAAACATACTGAACATAACCATTTCAAAATAACTTCATTCCTCTCTACAAGGGAGGAAGAGTTGAATAACTTTAAAAGTAACAACCTGTTTTAATTACAAAAGACTTTGGTTATAACGTGGAACTAAGTTTTATACACACAAACTCCATAAAGGAATTATACCAAAATACATCTTCTACGCCAACATATACGTACCCCGACAATCCCAAAATACCACGTCCAAACTCCTTTCCGTCCTCACTTGGTCGGTCCGCCTGTCTCAGGATCTAAAAACATTAAAGGGAGAGCGGTGAGAATAAATCTTAGCAAGCTATTATGAATGCAGCAATATGCCAAGTAAGATGCAACACATAACAAGGTACATCTCACATATTAGTAAAACAGTAAACACCTTCCGTTACCTTTGTTTACCTTTCCTGTCTGAATCATAAGTCGTACCACTGTGGAAGTAAATACTCCACTTATTCTGTGAATGCATATCCACCAGAATCAATATCATATAACCGAGATAGTTATGATTATAACTCATCTCCTGTGAACTGCTTAGGCATATTCACATCTTATAAGACCCGTGTTCCAGGGAACCATATAAGATAGTAGCAACTCTGTAAGGCTTTTGGCTCAATACAGATGCTATAATCCCAGTCTGTGACCACAGAGGGGGAGAGGTCACAGGTATAATGTAATCTGATCACCTTATGAAACTGTAACGACCCTAACCCTAGGCACTATTTTAGTATAACATTATACGCTTTTAATATTAATGATTACTTCATATATTTAAATTATATCTTTAAATTCTTATATTAGGATGAAATGATAAAGAAATAAATAATGTTCTAGAGAAAAATAATAATTAGAAATAAATAAAGTAATAGATTGGTGTGGTAATAAAATGGACAAATAAAATGTTGTTGGTTGGGAAGATATGTTAAAATTAATGAAAGAAGTATTGTAGGGGATTTTTATTAAGGGGACAAAATCCCCCAAAACCCTCCCCTTCTTTCCCTTGGACCGGCCCCCCCCCTCTCTCCCTTGCCTTTTCATACTCCTCCCTCCTTCTTCATCCTCCTCATTTTCTTCCCCTTCACTTTCTCTCTCTTTATTTCCATGGAAGCCATGGTTGAAGTCACATTCCAAGACCCCCACCAAGAGCAATCCTTCCCATTTCTAGATCCGGGAGTACTTTTGGAATCGGGAGACCAAGAGGAGTTTATCAAGCTAAAGAAATCTTTGATCCATCTCCCATTTTCATAGTGAGTTATTATGACCCTTCTTTTCTTTGAATGTTCATGAACTACTAAATATTGTTATTGTTGTTCAAATGATTATTTGATGCCTTTGGGAAACTTTCTTGATTTGAGGAATGGGTTAGTGACATGGAAAATGTTGTTGTTCATGAAAGTGGTAAAGAGTAGAAGTAAATGGGTTGAGTTGGGTTAAATGGAAACCTTGAAAAATGGTAGTAAATTGGGTGGAAAACCAAGTGGAAATGATCTAGGTTTAGGACATGATACTTTGGAATTAAATGAGTTAGAATGAAGTTAACAAATTAGAAATTTCCTTTAGGATCACAAATAAAGCTCACTTGGTTAGAAAATTTGATTCTTGGAAATCATGTGATAAATGAATTAGGTTTATAACATATTTGGGTCTAAAATGATTTAGTATGTGAGGTATGAAGTTAGTAAGCTTTCTAGTTTCACACAAAACAAGGAAACTCGGTTGGGGAACAATTTGATCTAGCTATTGAAGGATTTCTGCTTCTATTTTGAATCTGGGCTCAGGTCACGAGTCGTGCCACGGGGCACGAGTCGTGCTGAGGGTGGGGACGAGTCGTGACTAGGAATAAAGGGAAGTCGTGCCTTCTTTGGGGACGCCGGATTCGGGGAAGGTCGAGGGGCACGAGTCGTGCCCTGGGGGACGAGTCGTGCCCTGGCCTGGTTTTTCACATCAAGTTTAGAGTTGTTCAAACCTAATCAAACTCGAACCAAAATGGAATCTCTTTAACCTAGATTAAAGTAGAATACTTTGGCTACACATTGACATCCTAAGTGATCAAAATGGAATTGGGGAAGTACTTTAAATGTTGCTTGGAAAGCGCTAGTTAACCTAGTTTGGTAACTTAGCAGAAATGATTCTAACTTGGTAAATTGAACTTGGATCTTCATAGAGGCCTTGTATTATTGTATAAAGACCTTGTAGGATGGATTGATGGTATTTCCTTACCTTACTTTGAGTTCATATACATTGGTTATATTATGCATAGTGTGTTGATTTATTGTTGCACTATGATATTGGTTGGACATGAGTATATTTACCATGTTGATATATTGTTATCCCTTTTTGTGGAATTTATTCAAGTATCTATTATGTGCTTGATAATGTTGAATACTTGATATAGTATTGCTATCTTCATGATATGCTGTTGTAGTATGTATCCCTACTTTGGATCATACAATGTTTGGTTAAGCAAGTATGTTATTACTGTGCTTAGTTATGTAAATCCAGCTGGTATTGATTTAATTGTTTGTTGGGCAATGTTATGGATTTATAATGGCACCGAGCCGAGTTCATTATAATTCATACATTGCCGAGTTTGTCCCCCTTGTGTGGGATTTGTGGGCTAGCATCTCCTTTTGAGGTAGATGGTCTAGTTTTCACCGGGGATACGGCTGTGTGTCCGAGTCCCCGCAGTACCGTTATTGTTCATGGTTCGGAACCGCTTCATCGATTCTTCTTGCTCGGATGTGTATATCCTTTTGGAGATGAAACCTTGGCTCAGTATCCTTCTAAGTGTTACTTTATCGTACTTACGTGATGTGATATATTCATGCTGAGCTGGTCGTTGTCTCCAACCGGTATGGGACGGTTGGCGGTGGAGCCTCTCGGGTTATATGAATATGTCTTTTGATGTGTTGCCATGCTACGTGTTGCATCTTGTATGGCATCTTGCTGCATATCATAATAGCTCATTGAGATTTATTCTCACCCCTCTCCCTTTCTTGCTTTAGATTCCGAGACAGGTGACCCGAACCGGTGAGGCCGGGGATTTCATTGTGGACTTTTGCTTTTGGGGCTTGACAAGTTAAGTATAGGAGTGGGTTGCTAGGAGTATTTATTAAGTATTTCTCTTTTGTAAATTGTATGGGAAACGCTTTTGTTAAACAAATGTTAATTAAGGTTTCCAATGTAATTGATCAGACTTCGGTTTATCAAAGTTGTAGTTGGATTTCCTCTAAGTAGGAATATTATCAATTGATGTTTATTTGGAAGTTTGAAAAGTGGTATTCTTTTAAAGGCAAATAAATGTTTTAAAAAGTTTAGATGGATCTTCTTAGTTTGAGCTCCCTTAGCTCGGGACACGTGTTAGGTCCCGGGTTGGGGTGCTCACAGTTGGTATCAGAGCTCGGTTAGAATTTTCGGGTAGAGTCTAGCTGAGTGAGAGTGTGTGATAAATGACGTCGAGGGTTTAATGCAGGAAACTGTTATGTGACCGAAAAGGATAATGACCAACCAAGGGAATCAAGGAAAGGTGAGTTATGGGAAGATAGATTTCCCTACCACCATTTGAGGTATTTTACCTGTCTCAGGAATTAGGGTTCATACTTTTATAAATCCTCGTGCATTCGTTCTCATGTGGCATTACATTTCATCTTTATGTGCATAATTGGCCTAAAAGTTGTTTTATGTGCTGGAGGTTCTACCCCTATGGGGCCGTGCCTCGAATCATCCTTAAATTATCTTGGTAGTTGTGATTTAGTGGGCATGTATTGCCGGTGGATTTGGTCGAGTTACCAATCCGTGAATCATCGTCATATTAACATGAATTATTTGAGTAGTTATTGTGTTTGAGGAGGACTATCGCAAGAAGCGGGTCTCCTTATCTACGTTTGATTTACCTCCGTGTATAATTGAGTCGGATAAATTATTGATTGATAGTATGTCACATATGCGTAAATGTCGAAAGTAGGACCTAAAGAATGTGGAGGTTATGTGTTATATTTAAGTAGAAGAACCTTGAATTATCTCGTGTTCGGTGGTAAATGAATTTGTGAACTCTTAGTTGAGGTTAGGCATATGACCTAATTAGGAGTGGTTTATAGTAGTATAACATGCGTGAGTATTTATACATCGGTGTCTCGTGGTAGAGACTAGGTATATGAGACTCGTATTGGAAGTGATAGTCTAAGTGAGATTATATGAGTTATAGAATGTCGCGAGTACAAGATCTTATAGAACTAGTATAACCTTGCCTTAGGTGTTATTAGTGGACTAAGTGGTGTTTTCTATGTGAGTTTCAAAGATGGGTTTTCATCAGGTATCATACCAGGACATTGAAGCTTTGAGTTGATATAAGGTACTATTTTAGTATTCGGATTCCTAGATAGAGGACACTAATTGGGATGATGGACTTGATGATTCATCTTGGGAAAGTATTTGATAAAGAAGATAATTAGCTTAGCGACACTCCGTAGGGATGAATTAGTACTATATTGAGGAAAGATGATACTTGGTGGTTAATTATAAGGTTATAGAGATCTTAAATAGGTAACTATGAAGGATAAGTATTCGTTAGCACTTGTTGACGATTTGTATGACTGATTTTAGAAACTAGTAGGATACTAAATGGTTATTAGTTGAATTTTTCGGAGTATTACAATTACAGGTGAAATTTTGCTTTGAGGATATACTTAAGACAAAGCACTTATATCTAGCATGACCGTTTTGATTTGTGGATTGTGTATTAGTTTTGGGAAGGTAAATAGAGTAAATGCGAAGAAGTATAATAGATGCAGTTATTGGTGACTTATAGGATCAACTTCGGAAATGGGTAATGTATGTATATATGGTTTGTTTTGAGGAACGATTATCATTAATTGAGAATATAAAATGAGGATAAATTTTATTGGAAGGCCGGATACTTTAGGATGATTACACCGTATAGGTTGACTTAGTTGCGCGACTCATATAAGGGATTGGTGTGATGCTTGGAAGATATTTACGTTATACGAATTTTGAGTTGTTGATGGTTATAGGGAGATAAGTTAGATTATACCGTTAATGTTTAATTGAAATTTGAGGATGATTTACCTAGTTTATAATCTTAATGATTGTTTTAGTGTTATTCATCGGAGATAGTAATAATATTGCGAGATTGTGTTTTCTTGTAAGAGAATTTAATTCAGTATAAATATTATGAATGGTGGCTATACTATAATTAGAGGTCGAACAAGAGTATTATGTTGGAATTGTTTAATTGTGTTTTAATAAGTGAAGGTGTGTGTTGAACTTCGGTGTGAGCAATTGTGCTCTTCGGGGATAATTTGATTTATTAAAGTCGATGTAAACCGTATTTGTGTACATTTAAAATCTGTGAGTAATTTAACTATCTGCCACTGTTATGGGACGGTTGTAGATAATTAGATCGCTCGAGTCATTTTGTTAACGTATCAAAATTTTAAAGATTTCTTAAAGATTTTGAGTGGGTTAGTTAATTAAAAGCTGGTATGGGGCAGGTTTTAAATAAATAAACCATTCGGGTCTCTTTGGATCTCTTTTTATATTATCATTTGAAATTTCTGAAAGGTGTTGTAGATTTTCGAAAGACATGTTACTTTAAAGTTATAGTTCGTACGAGAAGCTAGTAGAAAGGCAACTGGTTTCCCTATAATGATTAATTGTATTCAAGTTTTGATCCGAGAAATGATTTGATAATTGTGGGGTTATTATTGTGTTGGTCACAGTAGACTCGGTTTTTGTTTTGGGAGTTGGATCGGCTCCGTTGTGGGCGGCCAACCATTTAATTTGAATATTGATTTGTCACTAGTCCTGGACATAATTGGAACATTGAATGGTGATAATAGAATGTTGACCTTAGAAGGTTTATTAAAATGTTTAGAGTTCTAGGTTGAACTTGAGAGTGTTATCACTATAGATTTTGTGATTAAGTTACATTGGAAGTAAAAAGAAGGGTGTGTGATTTTGTTACAGAAAGTTGAATTTTATTTTCTACTCGTTATATATATAGCCTGATGAGAGGTTTATTGATAAAGTCCTCATAAATCTTGGAGATAGTTGATAGTATACATCCCATAATATTGAATGGATTGGGTAGACATCTGTTGGAAAGATCGTTTTGGAATGTAGGAATACTATTGAGTTTAACTTCTGTGAAAATTTGAAGAATCATTATTTGTAGTTGATGATATGCTACGGGCATGTACAATAGATTTATTAGTCGATAGGACTTAAGGTTACCAATGGTTGTATACGTATAATAGCGGTTATCATTCTAGCATTGAGATAAAACCGTATAAGGCATAGTTTGGGAAGGAAATGTCGATCTCTAATTTGTTGGGGTGAATTTGGAGAAGCTTATAGAGTATTTAAAGTTTTAATGTGATAATGTAATATATTTAGTGACCTAAGTTGTAATACTTTATTTATTTATATTATCATTGAGATCGGAAAATTCGTGTTAGTGATATTCGTATAGTATGCTTGGATCATTAAGTGATAATATCATATTATTAATGGAATTAGAAATTTAAATTCTTTGGGGGAAGAATCACAACACTGAAGAGACTATTTGGAAAGTGAAGTTGAGGTATACATGTAATCGATATGGGTTGATCAGTTAGGTAAGTGATAGTCAAATTCGGGACGAATTTTCTTTAAGGAGTGAGTGTAACGATCCTAACCCTAGGCACTATTTTAGTATAACATTATACGCTTTTAATATTAATGATTACTTCATATATTTAAATTATATCTTTAAATTCTTATATTAGGATGAAATGATAAAGAAATAAATAATGTTCTAGAGAAAAATAATAATTAGAAATAAATAAAGTAATAGATTGGTGTGGTAATAAAATGGACAAATAAAATGTTGTTGGTTGGGAAGATATGTTAAAATTAATGAAAGAAGTATTGTAGGGGATTTTTATTAAGGGGACAAAATCCCCCAAAACCCTCCTTCTTTCCCTTGGACCGGCCCCCCTCTCTCCCTTGCCTTTTCATACTCCTCCCTCCTTCTTCATCCTCCTCATTTTCTTCCCCTTCACTTTCTCTCTCTTTATTTCCATGGAAGCCATGGTTGAAGTCACCTTCCAAGACCCCCACCAAGAGCAATCCTTCCCCATTTCTAGATCAGGAGTACTTTTGGAATCGGGAGACCAAGAGGAGTTTATCAAGCTAAAGAAATCTTTGATCCATCTCCCATTTTCATAGTGAGTTATTATGACCCTTCTTTTCTTTGAATGTTCATGAACTACTAAATATTGTTATTGTTGTTCAAATGATTATTTGATGCCTTTGGGAAACTTTCTTGATTTGAGGAATGGGTTAGTGACATGGAAAATGTTGTTGTTCATGAAAGTGGTAAAGAGTAGAAGTAAATGGGTTGAGTTGGGTTAAATGGAAACCTTGAAAAATGGTAGTAAATTGGGTGGAAAACCAAGTGGAAATGATCTAGGTTTAGGACATGATACTTTGGAATTAAATGAGTTAGAATGAAGTTAACAAATTAGAAATTTCCTTTAGGATCACAAATAAAGCTCACTTGGTTAGAAAATTTGATTCTTGGAAATCATGTGATAAATGAATTAGGTTTATAACATATTTGGGTCTAAAATGATTTAGTATGTGAGGTATGAAGTTAGTAAGCTTTCTAGTTTCACACAAAACAAGGAAACTCGGTTGGGGAACAATTTGATCTAGCTATTGAAGGATTTCGCTTCTATTTTGAATTGGCTCAGGTCACGAGTCGTGCCCTGGGGCACGAGTCGTGCCCGAGGGTGGGGACGAGTCGTGACTAGGAATAAAGGGAAGTCGTGCCTTGGCCGGGGACGCCGGATTCAGGGGAAGGTCGAGGCGGGGCACGAGTCGTGCCCCTGGGGGCGAGTCGTGCCCTGGCACAGTTTTTCACATCAAGTTTAGAGTTGTTCAAACCTAATCAAACTCGAACCAAAATGGAATCTCTTTAACCTAGATTAAAGTAGAATACTTTGGCTACACATTGACATCCTAAGTGATCAAAATGGAATTGGGGAAGTACTTTAAATGTTGCTTGGAAAGCGCTAGTTAACCTAGTTTGGTAACTTAGCGAAAACGATTCTAACTTGGTAAATTGAACTTGGATCTTCACAGAGGCCTTGTATTATTGTATAAAGACCTTGTAGGATGGATTGATGGTATTTCCTTACCTTACTTTGAGTTCATATACATTGGTTATATTATGCATAGTGTGTTGATTTATTGTTGCACTATGATATTGGTTGGACATGAGTATATTTACCATGTTGATATATTGTTATTCCTTTTTGTGGAATTTATTCAAGTATCTATTATGTGCTTGATAATGTTGAATACTTGATATAGTATTGCTATCTTCATGATATCTTTGTTGTAGTATGTATCCCTACTTTGGATCATACAATGTTTGGTTAAGCAAGTATGTTATTACCGTGCTTAGTTATGTAAATCCAGTTTGGTATTGATTTAATTGTTTGTTGGGCAATGTTATGGATTTATAATGGCACCGAGCCGAGTTCATTATAATTCATACATTGCCGAGTTTGTCCCCTTGTGTGGGATTTGTGGGCTAGCATCTCCTTTTGAGGTAGATGGTCTAGTTTTCACCGGGGATACATTGTGTGTCCGAGTCCCTGCAGATCGTTATTGTTCATGGTTCGGAACCGCTTCATCGGCTTATTCTTCTTTGCTCGGATGTGTATATCCTTTTGGAGATGAAACCTTGGCTCGGTATCCTTCTAAGTGTTACTTTATCGTACTTACGTGATGTGATATATTCATGCTTTGAGTCAGTGTCGTTGTCTCCAACCGGTATGGGACGGTTGGCGGCAGTGAGCCTCTCGGGTTATATGAATATGTCTTTTGATGTGTTGCCATGCTACGTGTTGCATCTTGTATGGCATCTTGCCGCATATCATAATAGCTCATTGAGATTTATTCTCACCCCTCTCCCTTTCTTGCTTTAGATTCCGAGACGGGTGACCCGAACCGGTGAGGCCGGGGATTTCATTGTGGACTTTTGCTTTTGGGGCTTGACAAGTTAAGTATAGGAGTGGGTTGCTAGGAGTATTTATTAAGTATTTCTCTTTTGTAAATTGTATGGGAAACGCTTTTGTTAAACAAATGTTAATTAAGGTTTCCAATGTAATTGATCAGACTTCGGTTTATCAAAGTTGTAGTTGGATTTCCTCTAAGTAGGAATATTATCAATTGATGTTTATTTGGAAGTTTGAAAAGTGGTATTCTTTTAAAGGCAAATAAATGTTTTAAAAAGTTTAGATGGATCTTCTTAGTTTGAGCTCCCTTAGCTCGGGACACGTGTTAGGTCCCGGGTTGGGGTGCTCACAGAAACAATTCCTCATAAGTGATCGTATTCCATTATACCCCCAAAGATCAGCTGATATAAATACACTCAAGCACATAGTAGATACTTGAAATAACATCCACCACAGGGATAATAATATATCAACATGGTAATGTATCCTCATGCTAAATCAATACCATAGTGCAACATTCATTTAATACACTATGCATAGTACCATCAATGAATATGTATTCAAGTAAGGTAAGAATATAACCACTAAATCCACGCTTGGGATCAATGCAACCATATAATGAACATATCCACACTTGGGATAACAAGTTATCAACATAGTATATAAATCCACACTTTGGATAATAATGAAACAATGTGATAAATACACATTCCCAAACTAGCACGATAGTGTAACATACAACTTCTACACTATTCAAACCAATTACCAAGGATATGGGGCAAGTAAGGCCACTATGTATCATAAACCATTCCTACATAATCATTATGCAACCTTGAATAACCTTAATAAAAGTTCAAGACCTACTTCCAGAGTTTGAACTACTTTGGTGAAGTTACTAATCAAGTCTATTAACCAATTTTCGAACAATATTTAAACTACTTCCACTAATCCATTTTGATCAAATAAGACGTCATTTCGTAGCCAAAGTATTCTACTTTAATCTAAGTTAAAGATATTTCATTTTGGTTCTAGTTTGAATAGGTTTAAACAGCTCTAAAGTTGGTTCAAAGTTACCAGGCCAGGGCACGACTCGTGCCCCAGGGCACGACTCATGCCCTTTTGACCTTTCCCAGATTCATGCGTCCCTTAGCAAGGCACGACTCGTTATTTCCACAGGGCACGACTCGTGTCCTAGGGCACGAATCGTGCTCTTTAGCTCCATTTTTAATCAGCAAGGATGAGGGATTTATCACGACTCGTTAGCACGAATTGGCCATGGGCACGACTCGTGCCAAGGGGCACGACTCGTGCCACGGCCAGAATCAGGTATCAGTGGCAGGTTTCCTTAGTAACTCCCAAAACCAAAACTTGAACCAAGCTTCTTCTAATTTGTGAACCTAAAAGGGGATTTCTAACTTTGCTAATTCCATTCTAAACCATTTAACCCCAAAGTAGCATAACCTAAACCTAGATCATTTACCACTTAATTTTCCATCCATTTTACTACCATTTTTTAAGATTAACCCTCTTAATCCAACTCAACCCATTTTCTTACACTCTTAATCAACTCTTATGAACAACAACATCATTCCATAACATTAACCAATTTCTCAACTCTAAGAAGGTTTCCAAAGCATCAAACAATCATTATAATAACAATAACAACATCCATAGTTCATGAACATTTAATGAAGGGAAAGTCATAATAACTCACTTTAGCAAATATAGGATGGAATAAGGATTTTCTTGGCTTGATGTGCTCCCCTAGTTGCCCCGAACACGGAAGTACAATCGAATTGCCAAATGGAGAAGAATTGAATGCCCTAGGATCTTGGAAGGGGAAGCTTTCATGGAAGAGTTTCCATGAAAATTTTAGGAAGAAGGAAGAAGAAAATGATGAGGGAAAATGAAGAGGAGGATGGAGGAATATGAGGGAAGTATGGTAGGATTTGACTAAGGAGGTGAATGAGAGAAAAATAAGGAGCATGGCCCCCCCATGCTTATTAAGACCTTCTTTATCAACAATCTAATTCAATCCAATCCAACAATATAATACTATTTCTCTCTCTTCCACATATATCATCTACAATCCAAACCAATCTCCTTCATTTTTTAACTTTATTCACAATTCAATCCAACTAACCAACCCAACTCAAATATCATTTATTCTTTATTTTTTATTACATATATTATCAATCTCATTTTTTCTTATTTTTTGTCTTGTAATAAATTTATATAATATTTTATATTACTAAATTTATATAATTATTATACAAAAATACGATATATAGTTAAAAAGAGAATTTTAGATTGTGCTTCAAATTCAATAAATTTGGTCTCTATTTATAGAGGATAAAAAAATAAAAAAATTGATATTTTTTATTTTTTATTTTAATAAATTTTTAATATAATTAAAAATGATTTAAGTTAAAAGTGAAAAAGTATATTTTGAAAAATCCACCAACCAATGGTTGGTGGACATGTGTCCCATGATTGAAAAAATTGGATCACAATCTAGGATTGTTTCACCAATCAGATCGGCAATCCTTAGTAATTTTTTATTTTTTTTTAAAACAAGTTTCTTGTCTTTTTGTGGCCAATCTTGGCATGAGATCACCGATAAACGAGGTCTAAATAAAGTCTTTCTATTTCCTACACTCAAGCCCCTAAAGTTTAAAGAATGAACTTCCACCCTTTACTTCTTTCTCCTACACAAGGAAAACCTAACTACTCACATTTTATTTATTTTCAATTAATATACCACAACAAAATACTTTAACTTATTTCCATTTTATCCTAAGCTTTAGAATTATTTCACAACCATCTCATTTTAACATAGGAAATCAAGGACACAAAATGAACACATAAAGTCAACAATAATATAAAAAGCATATAATATGATACTAAAATAGTGTCTAGGGTTAGGGTCGTTACATCAGTGGGAGTAGATTTATAATTTTGATCTTATATGTGGATGATATTTTACTTACTAGTAATGATAAGGACCTTCTAAAGAAAACTAAAAAATTTCTCTCAAACAAATTTGAGAAGAAAGATCTTGGTGAGACATCTTTTGTATTAGGAATCCAAATTCATCGTGATCATTCACGAAGTATTTTGGAATTATCACAAAAGAGCTATATAGAGAAGGTATTACAAATGTTTAGCATGGAAAATTGTAAACTACATGACACCCTTGTCTCTAAAGAAGATAAATTCAGTTTAAAGTCATGTCCTAAAATTAATTTTGAATCCAAGTATATGTAAAATATCTCTTATGCACCGGCAGTAGGAAACTTAATGTATACGCAAGTCTGTACTCGTCCAGACCTTGCATTTATTATTGGGATGCTTGGTCGATACCAAAGCAATTCGGAAAGAAGAACATTAAGTCGCATCCAAAAGAATGATGAAGTACCTATAAAATATTAAACTACATGCTTACATATACAAAATCGGATCATTTTGAGATCATTAGGTATTCCGATTCTGTTTTACTGGATGCAAAGATGTCGAAAGACATCATATGGTTATGTCTCTTGTTGAAGAGAAATAAGTATAAAATGAACAAATAGATATACAACTTATATGATCAAACTCCATGTTATTGAATCCATTTTATAAAGCGTTATCTCTTTTGATGTTTCATGAGCATACTGCTCATATGGGTGAAACGAATTTTGATAATGCATAATATAGTGGGAGTTTGTGTTGTTCTTTATTTTCTATTTGTTTTATTCATATTGATCTCATTTGATTAATTAGGACTAGTTGATGGAATATATATACATGTTTTAATATATTCATTAAGTTTTTCATGCCACACATCTATACTTAATCTATGTCATTTAGTTGAACATATATATGTGATTAATGTGGGTTTAGTTGCGAATCAATCACAACGACTGCCCCTTTAGTTCCTATACTTGTAAAACTAATGGACGAGATTGTTTTAGAATGACAATGAAGTGCACATATGAATTGTCATTTACATTATGAATATGATTTTATGAGGATTTGTTAAAGTATAAACACATGTTTGGGCAATCCAAGTGAGAGATTGTAAGAACATGGATTGCAAAATGTGTATACTTAATAAATATAAGTGACATGTAGACGTACATGTATAAATCATTAAAATAATGTTATTGTAAAGTATAGAATATTAATTAAATGTGTAGAATTCCCGAGGTGAAAATTACCTATTTATGATGGGCAGAATGATAATTTCACACCGCTTAATTGAAAGGGTGTAGTCCCTTGATGAGGTGCCATTGTTTTCTATATATAGAGGCTTACCATCAGCCTAGAAATAACTACATCATTCTTATATACTCTCTCCATAATCTAAATTTTAAGGAAGACATTTATCATCAAGAAGATCTACATTTTCCTCCATTTTCTTCTTCTTTTCTTCCTTCCTTGAAGAACGTCATCGAGTATCAAGATGGCCTCAACAGGTATTACGCTTCCGCCTTTATCTTCTTCTCTTACTTAATCTAGACTTGAGTGCTATGGAATTATTGGGACAGAAATGTTTCAACACTAACTCCATAATGTACCAATAAACATCTTTACTTAAAAGATTAAAACATTGACAAAAGATATTTCAAAACATTGGCAACTTTTTATTTTTATTTTTTAAAAAGAAGACATTGACACTTTCCACTTTCTAAGGAATGTATTCCTCCAGTTGGCATCGCTTAATATGAGCATGCCACTCGCATCTTATTCCTTATTTATTGAGCTTGAGTGCTTATTTTGTTTATTTTATTTTATTTTATAAAATATATAAGCAAGTAAAACACATTTTTTTTTTAAGAATATGGTATCAACTACAACACTTATTATAAAAAGTAATAAAATATAAAATATAAAAGTTACGATATACTCCCTCCGTCCCGCTATAAATCACACACTTTTTTCATTGGGCATTCCGCTACAAATCACACTTCATAAAATGGCAAATAATCTTTACTATTTTCTCCACTCATTCTCTCTCCTACATTATTTTAATACTCACAACACCATTATAATTTACTATTTCCTCTACTCATTCTCTTTCCTATTTTACTTTTACATTCACAATATTTTCTCCATTATTTTTTTCCTTAATTTACGCATAAACAGTAATTGTGTGATTTTTATCTGACGGAGGGAGTACTCTATTTGTTTCCTTTGAAGGTTAATCTCATTTTCTATTTCATGGTCAACTCATTGAATTTTGACAAAAGTTTAGGAAAAAAAATGAAATTGTATAAGTTAATATAGTTTTAGAAAATACTTTTATTGTCCCCAAAAGAAGAGTGATCTAGTGATAAAGTCAAGTATTATTTTCGATCAGTTTGAGGGTTCGAATCATCGCCTACCTTTTGGTTTGAGATACCGTTAAAAAAATACTATTATTAAATATTAATAATGAACAAAACTTATTTAAATGGCCTTTTCCTAATATGTGCATTTTTTTTTAAGGAGAATTCCATGTTGTGAATTTTCACTTTTTTTTTTTCATCATGGAAAACATGAATGGAGCTTTTCACCCAATAGAGGTGGAATAAGAATGGATAAGAATCAAAATTAAAAAAGAAAAAAAATACAATACCCAGATTAAAAGATGGAATAAACGGCTAGGATTGCATCAAAACCCTAACAGGGAAAGGGGGGAAGTAACTAGGGTAAAGTACTGATTATTCTCCTTCCCTAATAAACAGCTTATTTCAATACCTTCTCTTCTCCACCATTTTCATTCTTCTTCTTTATATCCACAAGCAGGAGTTTTAGAGAGAGAATTCTAGAGAGAGAGGAAGAAGAAAGAAGAAGAAGAAGAAAAAGATGTCGGACGAGGAGCATCAATTTGAGTCAAAGGCCGACGCCGGCGCCTCCAAAACCTATCCTCAGCAGGCTGGAACTATCCGCAAGAACGGTTATATAGTCATCAAGAACAGGCCTTGCAAGGTCGACTCTTCCACCAGTTCTTTAATCCGTTTAATTTATTGAAAATTTTATTTGGGTTTCTCTCTCTTTGATTGATCTTTATCGTGTTTTGTCTTTTAATTTGAACTGGGTTTTGTTATGTGCCTCCGATCTTGCTAGTTAGGGGGGTTATTTCGTCCCAATTGGTGGTTTGTTGTGAATGGATTTTGATGATCTTAATCTTGATACTAAATCTGTAGTTTTTGTTAGGGTTAAACATGGGGATTGTCTATTTTTTTTATCATGAGAGTTGATTGATTGGGTGGAGATCCATTGATTTGCTTAGGTTTTAGTCTATTTAAATAGGTATTGTGTTATATCTATTGATGTTACAGATTCTTGGGTTTTTATTTATATCTATTGATGGTACAGATTCATGGGGATATAGGCTCTTCAATTGAAACTAGTTTTTTGCAAACTCTTTTAATTCTTGTGATGAATACTTCCGTATAATGTCTGCGAGCATGTGTTCTCATTTGTTCGTTCCCTTTTTTTTTCTTCGTATTGTAGTGTATCTTTACCCATAACTTTTAGCTGATTCTATAGTTGAGGACTGAACTAGATTGATGATGTATGGCTCTTGTATTTATGCCTTAGACAGCTCTTGCCAATGAGTACCATTAGATGTACTATTAGATTTAATAAACAATGATCTTTGAATTCCCCGGCTATGACTTTGATCTAAATGAATGTTATGTGTTTTCATTTTATAAAGTATATATGTACCGGTTCTCCAAGATTGGAATGTTCTTATTTGCATCTTTATGGTTGTCTTCCAAGGCCTCAACTGTATGCTTTTTCAGAATATAGTTCTTTGAACAATTTTTACTCATTTTTAAGAGATCATTCTAAATTGAGCGTTATTTGATATTGTGGATATGCCTTAGCCCAATCTATTATGCTTCAACTTAGTTTTTTGTTACAACAGTAGTCAATTTAGTCACCCTGAAATCGACTAAAAGGGCCTGTTAATTCTTTTTGCAAATATTAGAATATTTATTTTCCTTAATTTTAATCCCCAGTGTTCTAATGTCCTAACATTTTAGAAGCTCATTTCATGGTACATGTTTTTCATTGAAATGGACCTCCGTGCCATATATATATATGTCTATATATATATGTGTCTATATATATGTCTATATATATATATATATATGTATATATATATGTATATGTATATATATATATATATGTATATATATGTATATATATATATATGTATATATGTATATATATATATATATATATATATATATATATATATATATAATATTAATATTTTTTTTTTTTTTCAGTTTAGCAATTTAATGAAGTATTTTTATAAAGTGATGCTACATACACAGAATGCATTTACAGAACTGGCCGCATAGTCCTAAGTGGCAAGGCACAGAATTTTTGGTGCTATTTGTAATGCAATATCTACCCCTTTGCACGTAATTGGTCCATAAGCAAGCTCTTTTCTCATACACATTCTTAACGTGCTTTTTGTATGGATTTGCTTTATGCAGGTTGTTGAGGTGTCCACCTCCAAAACTGGCAAGCACGGACATGCAAAGTGTCACTTTGTGGCAATTGATATATTCACTGGCAAGAAACTTGAGGATATTGTTCCTTCATCCCACAATTGTGATGTAAGTATATTACATTTAACTTTAATCTAATTTTCTTGCATTCTCTGTTCATACAATCTTAAGTTGTTTAGTTAAAACTCTTCATTGCCAAGTCTTTCTAGGTTTATCTTCCATATGCACCTTGAATCTGTTATGATTTTGAATGCTCACTTCTCGGTAGTCAATTGTAAAATGGTTTAAGTTTCCTGCTTACATTTTTCATTCATTTGTACTTTTTCCAGGTGCCTCATGTCAATCGTACCGATTATCAGCTGATCGACATCTCTGAAGATGGCTTTGTAAGTTCATGTTTAACATTTTTCCTGGAATTATCTTTACATGTTTAAGTTTTGAAGTCAAAGACACTTCTGGTTTTCCTTTAGATGAAACTCAACTAGGAATCTGTGTAAGAAAGAAAAGTGACGTCCTTAGTGCATTATGATGGGATTATTATACTCCCTCTATCCCGACCACTTTTTTTGTTGTTAACATGAAAGTACTTTAAGCAATAATTTTAATTTTATTTAATTATCCTAATAAAATTTTAGAACTTGTTATTGACACACTATTATAAATACTATCAATAACAATTGTTAAATGTTCATTAGGATAACTAAATTAACTTAAAGTTGATGCTCAAAGTATCTTCATGTTAAACAACAAACAAAATAGGAAGATCATATTGGGACGGAGGGAGTAGTTGATATTGAAGTATCGACTTTTTTTTTTAAATAAAACTAATGATGGAAGAAAAAGACCACGTATGGTTAGAGTAACTGATGTTTTTCATATCTTGTAGGTGAGTCTTCTGACTGAAAATGGAAACACCAAGGATGACCTCAGGCTCCCCAGCGATGAAAATCTGCTCAGCCAGGTATACAATCCTTTGTTGTACACTTATTTAGGAGTTGTAAATATTTGCCTTTAGTTCTTATTTTCTTTATGTCCACATTTTGTGGGAGGTATCTGATGATTTATTTTAATCGTGTAATGTAGATTAAAGATGGGTTTGCCGAGGGAAAGGACCTAGTGGTGAGTGTGATGTCTGCCATGGGAGAAGAGCAGATCAACGCCCTCAAGGACATCGGTGGAAAGAGCTAAGTATGCTGCTGGCTGTTGCAGTTCCATGAAAGCCTAAAATGTCAGTTTGGTCTAAACCATCGAATGTCATTCACTTTTATCTTAATGTCAGTTGTCATAACATGTCATTTAGGTCTAAATCGTCAGATGTTATTCACTTTTATTTTGGGTGTGCTACAGATTTAATGAGTTGGTTGGTTGGTGTTTTATCTGTCGTAATTCCAACTTATTTCCAGCCTTATTTTGGGATACATATAAGTGCTACTTATCCCTTTCGGGAGTGAGCCTTGCTTTTTCTGGGCATGAAGGTTATACATTCTACATATTTCATCTTGTTTTAATGATGTTTTGAATTGAATATTTGATCTGTGGAGTAATTATCATTGTGGTTTTTGAGTTTTTACTGGTATTTCCACAAATGTGGGGATCCAAGACAGGGCCTGTACTTCCATGAATGGTGTGGCATTAAGCTCTCACAATCCAGAAGGAAATTGGCTTGCTTCTGTATGCCCTTTTTAACCACCATAAATTTAACTTTTTAAAACATGTACTACTTGTATTTTTTGGTTACTTTTTTTTTTTTTTAATTTGGTGATTCTCAAATAGGAATTCGCCCTTTCATTTTGCATTTTTGGTTAAAAAATAAGTCTTATATTTGAACAATCAAAACTAAAATAAGTCTTATATCTAAATTATGAGAATTAATTTGTAATAAAATATTTCTCTTAAATATGTGGAAAAATGTGAAAAAAAAAAAGTCTTACAGTTGATATTAATCAAATATAAGAGCTTTATTTTTGGATTTTTTTATTGTTAAAGTGAAACAATGCGAAAAAAGAAAATAATTATTCTAGTTCAACTATAAGAGGCGAATTATTATTACACCTCAACTATAACTATAAGAGAGGGAATGAAATTTGGCAAAAAATGAGAGAGAGAGAGAGAGAGAGAGAGAGAGGCGTCATTCAACCTTGGAGTAGGGGTGGAAATAGTTCGGTTTAGCTTGATTTGGACAAATTTAGAAGTCAAACCGCTAGCATCGATTTGGAGAAATTTCAAATCGAGCTAAATTATAAAAAAATTCAGACTGAGTTAACCCAAACCGCTATGGTTCGGTTCGGTCTAAACCGCGGTTTGATTTGCGATTTGATTTTACGGTTCAGACCACGGTCCAAACCGCGATCTAGATCACGGTCCAAACGACATTTCAAACCATAATCTTTTTTTGTTAACCATTTTGAAAATTAATGGCTGAGATTAACTAAAACTTTGAAGGGACGGTCATGATTGCGATTTCATGGTTCGGTTTATGGCTTGTTTTCACGTTTCGGTTTAATGACTCGGTTTCACGGTTTCAAACCGCGATTCGGTCTTAAACGGTTCAGTTCGATTCGGTTCGATTTAGGAGTGAAAAACCACAAGCTGAGCCGAATCACATGGTCTGTTAATTTCTCAAACCGAGTTAAATCACTTGTGTCTAAAAATCGAATTAAACCACACGATTTAGCTCGATTCCACTCCAAATCGCAATTTGAACCAAACCGTGGTCACCCCTACTTTGGAGGATTTTTAGGTCTTTAAATTGTTGGAGGATTTTCATGAAATTTTGAAAATGTCAGGATTTTATAGCATTAAGCTTAGGCTTAATGGGCAGAGTTTGGATTATTTTAATGATTTTAAATTGTACGAGCGTATTACTATAATATTATTCTATAATAAGTAGAGGGTTTTACCAATAGAGTGAAATTTATCAATAAAAATATTATATATTTTTTTTTTATCGTAGGATCTCTGGGCTGAAATTAAAACTCCAATAAAGTAATTGACCCTCTTTATAATAACTAGTGATACACCCGTGCGATGCACGGTCAGATTAGTAAGAAATTTAGGAAAATAGTTAAGAAAATTTGATTGAAGTAGTACATTTAAATTGAAAGAAATTCCAACATAGTTATGGTGAGGAGTGGAGATATATTACATAAAATTATTTTAGAAATAGAAGTTAGATATTATTGAATACTTCTTTGAAAACCACATTTGTAGTACAACTATCAGATGAGGATGGACGATCTTCATTAAATATCAAGACTTTGAGACCTCCGGGATTCGTAACTCTTGATAATGCGACATATAGTTGTCCATGAGAAAATACTGGCTTCTTCAAAAGTAAACCAACATCGGATAATGACTGGCCCTGACTCTTGTTAATAGTCATAGCGTAAGAAACCATTAACGGAAATTGTCTTCTTTCAAATCGAAAAGGTATTCTTGCGTCAGACGGGGTTAGAGACATTCTTGGAATGAGAACTCTTTTTCCAATGTTACGTGTAGATAGTATCTCTCCCTCCAACACATGATTCCCTAGTCTTGTGAGTATAAGTCGTGTTCCGTTGCATAATCCCAAGGACGGATCAATATTGCGAAGCAACATTACCGGTGTTCCGACTTTCAAATGTAACGTATGATTTGGTAAACCAGAAATTGATATGCTGTTCATAAATTCTGAAGTGTGTAAGTTGCTTAGGAAGTTGGCATTTTCGTCAGACTGTGATGCGACATCGGAGCTGAAATAAATTCTGGAAGTCAAATTATTGATTGACACCATATAATCATTAACGGAGTTAACTACATCCAAAGTTGGTGCCAAAATTGCACGCTCTTCCAAATAAGCAACATCATTCCTTCCATTTAAATACTCACCATATATACTCTCAACTATACCAGAGATTGGGTCGTTGAACTCCTCAATAATAAACTTCATTGGAATATCAATAATGGCAACCCCATCATTTGGCTCATTTACCTTTCCATCCCCAATATCAGCAATCCAATCAGCAAATTGTCTCACACCCTCTGAATTAGAACTGTTATCCAACCCTTGCAGCCTCATATTTTTTGATAATCTTAACACAGTGCAATGCTGCCACAAATAAGAAGAATTAATAGAAGCATTAACAATATCAGGTCTACTTCCCTTCGGAATAACAGGCAAGATTTGTCTGAAATCCCCGCCAAAAACAATTGTTTTTCCACCAAAAGGCAATGCATCCCTTCTCGGGTCACTTATTCTCATTATGTCCCTCATACTCCTATCTAATGCTTCAAAACAATGTTTATGCATCATAGGTGCCTCATCCCAAATTATCAACTTCGCCTTGACAATCAACTCCGCTAAAGGACTACCTTGTCGAATATTACACACTGAATCTTCATTTAACGTAAATGGAATAGCAAACCGAGAATGTGCTGTTCTTCCCCCAGGCAATAAAAGTGATGCAATTCCACTTGAAGCAACATTTAGGACAATATGACCTTTTGATCTAAAAAATGCTGAGAGAGTACGCCAAACATATGTTTTCCCACTTCCACCATAACCATATACAAAGAACATCCTTCCTACCTCAGAAAAACATGATTCGACTATAACATCAAACACATGCTTTTGATCATCATTTAATTTCCCCACCAAATCATTATAATCATTCGCCAAACTCTCTCGATCATAGCACATTTCATCATGAATCAATCTATTTGGGTTAACCTCCAAATACTCAGGTTCTGGATAAGGCATAGGCGTAAACTCTTGTAAACTTCGACCTTGAATTTTTAAGATCTTCTCAATTTCTGCGAGAGTATAGTTCTTCAATTGAGAATCACTCAAACTTAAGCCTACATAAGAACACAATTACTAAATTTGTAAAAAAAAAAAATATTCAAACTTATGTGTGATATCATTATAAGTATGTAGGAAACAAACCTTGATGATTGAAGATTTTCCGTTGTTTGTAAACCACATCTTCTGCTAACATTCTCCAGCACTTTTCCCATACAAATTCTGGACGGCTCATGGAAGCAGATAACAAAAGGGTGCAAAATAATGTTCTTAGAGAATGCGCTGTTGAGAACTCGCTAGCTTCAACTATTCCATCAATATACTCTCTATCATCATTCAACAAACCCAACTTATAGCATGCATCTCGAAAATTCTCCAATTGCAAATCATTCACTTTACAAAGATCACCATAACATGTTGGCCCTCGAACTTTGTTCAACAAACACCTCAAATAATACATATCACCAGAGCCAGGCGGTACGTAAAAAACTCGTCCTATAGAAAACCCTTTCTTCCTTGGAAGCCATTCTCGGACATCTGATTTCCATACAAACTTTGTAGGAAATTCGGCATAAGTTAACGTCTTCGCTTCAGGATATTTTTTATTTGCTTCCATCCACCCCAAGAACATACTTTGACCTACTGACTCCTTTTGCATAACCACTTCAATATTATCAGTATCAGAAAAGACAATACTCTGTTGGTTAGGGAGATGAAAACTAAGACGCTCAACTGATGGATCTTTGTACTGTATCTCAAACCCAAATATTCTCCAAGCAGCCTCGCACGAAGAAATATATCTACAATCATAATACAAATTAACTTCATCTACTACCTTCTCCGAATTATTCTCTGACATAGCCCGGTAAAAAGTTGCAGTCACTCGATCATTTCCTTTATTCACATACTTGAACAAATACTTTATCGCTCTAGATTGGTTGCACCACTCAACGTTTAAATGAGCCCCATACTTCAGTAACAAATAACGATTATGTGGAACAACATGTCTATTATCTAATTCGACTCCATTCTTCACAATTGTTCGCCCATCATCTCTTCGCCTATAAATTGCATACCCCTCATCATCTATTTGAGTTGATTCAACAAATTTCTTCGGAAAATGCTTCGAACATCGGCCGTCAACCATACACGGTGAGTTACGTCTATATTTCCCACACGGCCCATGAACCATCAAATCTGACACAGCATTATAATATACTGGATCCAAATTCTCGTCTGGAATTTCTGCGGAAATGATTTCGTCAATTTCCTCAGCACTCCGTGCTTTATAATTACTTGCAAGGAAAAGTAATATATGAGCGTGGGGTAGTCCTCTTTTTTGAAACTCAATCGTGTATATCACTGGAATAAAAAAAAATATTTACATAAGTAGTCTGATAAGAAATAAATTTCAAATATAGAGGAAGAAAATGTAATCTTATATATAAAGTGAACGTTAAAAATCAATAAATATACATAAAATTACGTACCTGATTTAACCTCCCCGAATTTTTTTTCTTCTTCAAATCATCAATTAGAGCATCAATTTTAACCTTAAATATGCGACATAAAATATCCGGCCTATCCTCGGGTTTCAAATCTCCGTCACTAAGAAACCTTGTAATCTCCAGCCATTTAAGATTACATGTGAGTGTTAAAAATAAGTCTGGATATCCAACCCATCTGCAAATTGCCATCGCATCCTGATAGTTTTGAATCATATATCTTGCGCCACCGGTAAAACTCGATGGCAATACTATTCTTTTTCCCTGTCTAGACGCATCACAATCTCCATGACATAAAGCGTCTTCTAACCCTTTGTACATATCAACACGCAATTTTTTTTGATTAAGCCGTATATAAGTCAAGCGAGAAGACTCAATCATCGTGTATGCATCCACAACTAACTGTTGATACAGCCTCCTTGAAAATAAAATTGTTCTTGCTTCAAAAGGCCTGCTATGTAACCGGAAGGCAAAATATTCCCTCATACTGACATTCTTCCTACGATTTGATTGCCCATTCACATCAGTTAACGGTATACCCTCTCTATACCCATCTTCACCATAAGGGAATAGTAATGGATACTGCAAACCTAAATAAGATGGGTTCAGTTGATTAATACGATGTAGTTCCCCATTCCTTGTTTGCAGTAAGATATCCCTTTCATTTCCTGAACTGTCGAAATCACCAACAACCAGAGCGGCAACTTCAGAAACGGTGGGCAAATTATAAACACGACCATCCCCAGATCTTTTACCAATCAACTTCAACTTCATATCAACCACATTCTCTGAACCTAATTTCTCTTTAGCCATACGAAATGATTGTGCCAAAACATTATTAGTATCCAACATGTTTTTTAATTGCGAAACAATCTCATCACGTAGTTGATCAGAAGCCGTGTCACTCCTAAAAACATTTAAATATAGTTATTATGCTAACATGGAACATCTATAGAATATATAATAATGTAAACAATATTAAAAATTACTATGTTAGCCATCATAATTTTTTAATTGTGTAAACAATAAAATAAATTACTGAAGGAATAATTTTAAATAAACGTGGACGAAAAATATTATGTACTTACGAACCTTACAGAAGCTTTACGGTTGGCAATTTCGTTTTCTGTATCGTATATATACAATTGTGCAAATTTCGGCGTCTCCCCTTCATTTGGTAATAGGCTTCCAATTAAATGGAAATTATGTCCATGCAGCTTAAATACAGGTGGTGATCCTCCTTGATTGATACTCCTATCTACCTTTCCTCCCATCGACGTGAACGAAAACATATTATTGTAGGAACGTATATTTTTTCTATATTCCTTACTAACTTCAGTATCATCAAACAACAAACGTTGTAACTCAACAGGAGGATCTTTCAAGAGAGGTATTTTTATTTTTCCTTGACTGCAACATGAACTGAACTTTGGAGCACGAGCTTTATACCATCGGCACATTCTTTCTTCGTACCAAAAGGAAGCTCCACAAAATGTGCAATAAAATGTTGCATCACCTATATCCCAATATTCTGTATGGAAAAACAAACTTATGTGTCAACGTCTTCACAATATATCTTCTCATAATAATACGTGTACAACGTAAATACGAATTTCATATTCTAAATTAATAGAAATTACGTTTTACTTACAATAAATTAATTAGAATATGAATACATTAAGTTTACCGGTTACTGATGATGATATGGAATTCTTTTGACGTTTAGATATCTTCACCAGCTGAGGACCATCCATACACGTTAATGTACCTCCACTTTTAATTGAGACATATGACTGTGACGATGACTCACCCTTTCTTTTCGTAAGAACATGAGTGCGCTTAAAGTTCATTCTTGCTTGAGGGACTAAATGAATTAACATGTACAATAGGTAATGTTGATTTAGTAATGCACATATATTAATAATATATAAGTAAACGTGAAATTGTAAAATGTTTATACAAACTTTTTGAAAGAAAACTTACTATTTGATATATCAATTAAAGACTGTGACATTAAATTAGCATTAGGAGTTGTAACATCCAGCTCATCATTTTTTGATTCTCCTACAGAAAATAAGTGAAAAAATAAGAATATATAAATTCAAATAAGAAAATACATTTTAGATTATACAAATTATATGGACTTATTTAACCGAACCAAAATTTTGTAACATAAAGTGACATGTAATGTTTTTGGTATAAAAACCATGCAAAATTGAATGTACTTATATTATAAGAAATTATTATTTCTCAATCTAGAATACACTTATTCTTCACATAAGGGAGAAAAAAAATATATAAAAATCATTTTGGGTTAGAGTTGTATATGTGATACTGCCATCCGTCTCAAAATTTTTGTCTCATTTGAATTTTTTGTTTAATTTAGACCACTAATAAATGAAAATGTAATTATGTTCATGAAATTCATAAAAGTCCTAATGATTCATAAATAAAAATATTATAAACAACAACTTTTAGAATTGCATGAACATGCTTAATCTCTCATAAATTTGTGAACAGAGTTAAACAAAAAAAAATCAAATGAGGCAAACATTTTGGGACGGAGGAAGTACTAATTAAACATAATACATGAGAAAAAAATACGTACACAATGGGCCATTAAAACGTTTACTGGAGAAAACATTTGGCCCAAAAAAAACCCATGGATCGAAATAAAATTCCTCCAGCCCATCAGTTTATTCATAACATAAATAAAGAAAACCACATTGACCTAACATCCTACCCTAATCAAACCCTAGCGCCGTCCTCCTCTTTTTCTTCAGCACCGCCCACGCTTCTCCATTCACAATCTCTACATCTCCCCAACAACCGATACATCTACAACCCATAATCCAACATACTCAACCAAACCTCATAATTGTTCCCATTTTCAACTCATCTTAAACCAAATCGAAATGATTATCACTGAGTTGACAAAGGTGAAGAAAAAAATCAGATCTGATAGTTTTCTACCACCCAAATACACACAAACCCTTACATTTTTCGCACAGTTGATACCGATCCTTTGTTTGTGCATAACCACTCTTGATTTATTCCTATACCATGCTTGGAATCGGAAATTGCAAACATCGGAGGTATAATTTTCATCTGAAATAGAAATTTTTTGAGTTTCTACTTGCAATATGTACATTTCTTATCGATTTCATATTATCATTTCACTTCCTTCCCGAAATCTCATATTATCTGCGAAATACATTGAGTAACCCTACTATTTTCTAAATATTTCTACTTAATATGTACTTTCTCTGTGGAGTAGATATTTAAATAAGCGAAGAAATAAATTCTGTTCACTTGAATTGGGAAAAAATAATGTTCAGTTATGAGGATTTCATTTTGTACATGATGTATTTATGTTAGACATATCTTGATCTGTGTATTCATATAGCCAATATCAGCACAAAGTATGTAGTAACAAATTTTGAAAAGAATGTGTACAATTTTCCTTATATGCAGTGATTAAGTACTCTGAGACACACTTTTGTTTGCATAATTAGGATAATAAACAAATTTCTGAAGGTCACATAATGTTCTTATTACCAATATTCTCTGACATCCACAATTTGTGAAGACATTTAAAATCCCAATCATATAATATTTTTTAGAACATAGAAGTATACCTTGAATGCGCAAATTTATTTTCAATACATATTTATAAGGGCACATCATTACTACTACTATTATTCATTTTTTTTCTCAATGCTAACAGGTAACTTTCATCATGCGTGGAACGATACAAAATTCTTTGAAACTAAAATAAATTTAATCAATAAGGTCAGTTACTACCTACCTTCATTTCATTGGACTCCTACCACTTTTACAATATAAATCAACATCCACATAAATTATATCTATATCTCTACCCATATAAGTATATAGTCATTACATTTTATGTTTTCTACATCCTTTAGAAATTACAAATGTAAACGTTTCACAACATAGTTTAAGGTTCAACCTGAAGGCAAAACAATAAACAGAGTACGACGTAAATCAATTTGTACTATAAGTCAGAGTGACAACTTTTTTTTCCTCCACATCAAATACCTCAACTATTATGTTAATGTACTGTTATTTAATGAAATAGTTGATAACTATATTAGAGAAATCAATTTAATCACTAAACAAACAAATGACACATTACTGACTCTAATTTATTATATCCTTTAACAAAGTACAACAATTTAAGTAGTTCAACTTCACTTCATGACCATTATTTCAAACAAATGTACTGTGATGAATGCCGCATTGATCGAGTGAAGATATTCATTTTGTAAATATGGGAAATCAGATTGGCACACTTTTGTCAATCTTTTTAATAAATATATTTTAATTATGTGTACATTGCTACTGAAATTGCACTAATTTTTTTGGATAGTGGATGTGTATATAAAGCAGACTTGTTTTTTTGTTTTTGTTTTGTAGAAAGCAGAACTTTTAAAAGTGCTAAAAATATGTATCCATTAAAATTGGATCTTCATCAGTGTCGTGGGTCAAAAGTGTGATAACCCGAAAATAAAACTTCAAGTTTGGGACAGATCAATAAAATGTAATTGGACTTCTTTTTATTTTTTATAATAATCCTATTATAATTAGGATCCCTAGCCAAATTTACTATGGAAGGAAATTAATTGCCCAGTAATTTTACAAATTTCAATATGTTAATAAACAGGAATGTGTAAGAAGAAATATGGTAAGGCAAAACAGATTTGCAGTGAAGGTGGCCAGATCACAAACTATTCCACTTTACTTATGAGACAGGTAAATCTTATTTCGAAATATAAATATTATTGATCACTCACTCCAAGAATAACATTTATTACAGTTGCAATAGAGTTCTGAAATTAGAATTCAATATGCACAGCTTCTTTGTAAGCTACTGAATGGGAAAAATCTTTTTAACATGAACATCAATCTGAATTCCATTTTACTTACATCTACATCTTCTATCATACATGTTACTCATTTCATTACATATACATGACAGTTTCATGAACAATGTTTTCATTTCATATTTTTATACTTGAAGTTACCTTCTTTATGTGAAAACGTACATAAATTGAAATCACTAAAAATAAATTTTCCTGTATAAAAAAAACTTCCAGTACACAATTTTATAACTGTCAATTACAATGCAACAAATTAATGTTATTATTTTCCAACTTTATTTCAATTGTAAAAACATTAAGAGGAAATTCCTCATATTTGAAAATAAATGGGACAAAATTTACATTATATGGAAATTTGTAGACATTTCTCTGAATTCAAAAATTGTCCTTTCCTTTTGTTATACCTTCATACCAATTTACTTTTTATTACATAAAAATGTACTTCAACTAATATTTATATCTTCAAATATACTTCTAGACTTTAATAAGTAGGCTATACTAAACTTATCTCCTCCTTAAACCATTTATCCCAACCACACATAACAGTTATCGACATTTACCTAGTTCACTACAACCAATCATTGTCCACAAACACACAATTACTTATATTACTTATCAGATACGCACTTGTGTCTTACATTATTTTTATAGACCGTACCTTCTCCTAAATATTTACAAATGCACATATTCTTCTACACAGGATAGTGTGAAAATGAAGATATGAAGGAAAACATATTGACACCTACGTTGGGCTGAGCATAAAAAATTCAACTTCATATTTCACACTGGTATATCTGCGCTCTCAATCTAAATATTAATAATTATCTAATTCCCAGAATAATTTTGTGTTCGCATTCATTCAAATTTTTTCAAAACACTCTCCCTCGACTTTGGTACCGGAAAATCTGTTACCATATAGGTCAATTCTTCTATGACATATAGGTAACAGTATCATCTACATTCTCTTTCCTTTCATATTTTAGTAATTTGAGATGCTTACTACTCTGCCCGTACACATTTTGATTAAATGAAATTCTGCAGTGCTACACATTTTTTTTTATTTTCATGTTTACTACCTAGAAAATTGAATTTATCGTATTTGGAATTGAATTTCACAAAGTTTACAATCTATGTCAGTTTTTAGCTTATGTCTTCTTTAAAAAAAAAATATTCCCTTTGTTTACCTTATTTCAGTTATTTACTTTTCATTACATTTAAATGTACTAAAAATATTCTATCTTTTTGCTGAGAACAACGAATAAAGGAATTCAAGTTTACAAATACAAAGGGCAACCTGGTATTAGCTCCACCTGATTTTCGCACAGGTATATGTACATTCTACATACAACATTTCATAATTTTCCTGTCGAAAAGGCTTTTCAAAACACCTTGAAGATTACAGTTGTTAAATCAAATTTAAGATTCTGGTAACACTGATTAGAACGTAACCAAATCAAATTCTAGGTTGGATACATAGCTAAAGAAAGTGTGTCAGAAATTTAAATATCCAAATTTCTTACAAATTGTCATATTTATATGCAGATGCAATTTGTGGAATGAAGATGGAAGAAAAGTAGTTTCACATATACGGACGACACCAAAAAACATTCGACTTCCCTTTTTGAACAGGTTTATATGATTTCTATAAATAAATATTATTAATTAATTACTCCCAAAATATGATTCAATTCACATGCAGTAGAGATCTGAAATTGGAATGAAATATGCATCATCTTTGTTAGGTAAAATATAAATAACTACGTAGTACATGAACATGACTAAGGAAAATAAATTGAGTAGCCTAACCCATTTTCCCTGCTCCAAATTTGTTCTTCTTACTTGCTGAACTTCTACACTCTTCCATCCCACCTACATCAACTTCTCCCTTCTGCTGTTGACTTCAGGAAGTCTGTGTTTTGCATAAAAGAAAAACCTTTTTTGTGAAAGGATATAGAGTTTTTGGTTAACTTAGGTAAATGAGGATAAATGCAGAGATGAACTTGCTTTTCAAATCAATTCAAATTTTTTCAAATTACTGTCTCTCTTTGCTTTGGTAATTGAAACCCTGTCAGCATGCATTCCACTTATTGGATGACGTGTAACTGACATTAGCATCTAGACCATTTTTTCTTCCATATTTTGAGTAAATCAAGATGCCAACTGCAGTTGAATGATGTCAATTAAAATAAATAACTACCAATAATCTTCTCAGTTTCTAGTAATCTGGCCATCCAAATTTCTATTAATTCAAATTACACTTTCACAGATTACTGTTATTACTCTTCAACATTATTTACCCCAAACAAAGTTGGAAAAGAAATTTCTCATATTTGAAAATAAATGCCACAAAATTCCCATTCTACAGTTATTCTCACACATTTCTCCTTTCAAAAAAATTCCTTACATTTCTTCATATTTTTACATCATTTCCATTTTGATTACATAAAAATGTACTTCAAATATTAATTATTTGTTCACATATATTTATATCATTTACTAATTATGCTATAATGAAATTACCCCTTCCTTAAACATTTAGCCCAAAGAAACATAACTTTGAATGTCATAAACATATTACGCTTTAACCAATCAATGTTTATGAACACACGATAACCTAATTTTGGTTGTAGATATGCAGGGATGTGTAACATTTATGTGTGAAGACATTTCATTGTCAATATTTTGTACAAATGGTCACATTTTCTTTCACAGGTTAGCATCAGAATGAAGAGGTGAAGATAACCAGATTCACATCTCATAAGGACAAAGAAGTACACATTATACTTGCCATTTGACTCAGGTATATCTTCTTTGTAAATATAAATATTAGTAGTCACTCACTCCCTGACTAACGTTCAATACACATGAATTTAAATTTATACATGATGCTCTCTCCACTTTGGTTATGCAAACTCTGTTACAAAAATGCTTCCTTCTTGGTTTACATATAGCTAACATTATGACCTATATCCTTTCTCCTTTCAAATTATCATACTTCTACATGCCTACTGCATTTTCCTTATGTCAATATAAATATATACCTATAATACATTTTCCAGTCCGTCATATCTCCAATTTTTTTTTTTTAATTTGAGATTACAATGTTAGTTCTCTCTTTTTTTTTACGTATCCCCTTCATTTGACCTTTATGAGCTTCTAAATTATCTTTTAGGCCATGACCAATGCCCCAGTTCGTCCTATACATGTTACCTGTTATCAGGAGAAGAATTGCAATAACTAAATTTCAACAAAGGAAGCCCAGGCCTCGTCATGCCTACTACATTTAACACTTACCTTATCAAATTCAGAAATGAATTGCAAAATTTTTACTATCTCTTTTATTTTGATGTCAACTTTCAGAAAACATCCTTCCCTTTGTTTATATTGTGTCATCATTTTACTCTGCATGAGATTGAAATTTAGGTCAAGTAGTTCATCTTTCTTCTACGATATGTTCATACTGTAAGAATTATTCTATGAATACATTATCTCCTCAACACACCTGCTACCTCAACACAAAACCAATGTTATTCGTGTAAACCTAAAAAGCTACACTCAGTCATTTGTTATAACCAAATACTGACCTAACTTACTTATTATATGAGCACTTAGATGTTAAATTTTTTTTCTATACCTTCAGGTTGAACAAATAATTAAATTTGAATACGACTAACTTAATGCAATAAATTAACATAAGAGCCAACTTAGATAGCAAATTGAACTACTACTAAATACCGAATACATACCTCCATTACTAAAAGGAGTTAAACACACATTGAACATACTGACTTCTTCCCTTCCCACATGGACCTACTATTCAATACCAAATACATACCTCCATTACTAAAAGGAGTTAAACACACATACACACATAACAACTTCTTCCCTTCCCACATTTCCTAGCTTCTTACTACCTAAAACTGCATACATTTGGACTTACAACTTAAGACAATAAGTAAACACATTAGAAGAACTAAACTTAAAACAGTTAACAGGAATGAAAATACCAACACCAATAAACTACAGGAACAGCTTCCATCTTCCTGGTTCATGCTTCATCCTTCTTGGACACTTTAGATGTCTGTCCCACTTCATCCTTCACACCAAATGCATCCATAAGGCACCTCTTGACACCCATACAAACTTCTGTTGGATTAAAGTTATCTTTAACAGCTTTCATTGGTGCTCCAAACTCATGCACAATTCCTTTCCCTTTGATATTGTCAATATCATCAATATCCACATTACCAAACCTCTGCAGAATATTGTCATTCGTGGTCATGTTCATAACAGAAAATGGCCCTAAATTTACACCAGGAAAGTACTCAGCAACTTTCACTTTGAACAACGCACTCATTCCCACAAACCTCTTCAACTCATCAGGTACAGCCTGCAATATTGTAAGAGACAATGTGTTTATAATCATTTCAAAAGTAAGATGCATCTCTATAAATTTATCTTAAGTGCTCTCGGTTAACAGAGAATACAATGTCACAAACCAACCTTGCCATAAGTAGTTGCACGCAACTGTGAAGCTGACTTGCCTATGAATAGGGAGCACACTTTATCCCATAGAATAAAAGAAGCCATTGCCTTGTTATCAGCCACACGTACCTTCACACAATACCTACGAAACAAATAATTAACTATTTATGACTACAATTTAAAACATAAATTACTTTAAGAAATAAACAAACCTTAAAGTTCCAATGACGTCAACAATATCACATCGATCACAATAGAAAGTGCTCCCAGTCTGTGTCATTTTCCTTGGACACCTTTTACACGAAACATACCACCAATCTTCCATTGGCTCTAAAGCCACAATCTTCCCATGAATCCAAAATTCTCCAAACTGTAATAAATAAATAAAATTTTCATTTCATATGTAAATAGTTTCACATATTATTTTGCATACTTTACCTCGCTTATTGCAATCAGTTGATCGATTGTTCTTATTTGATCTCTAGATGATTGAAGCTCCTCCTCAATGTTCCCCGCATATGCCAAGGGTATGTTCCCAACAGTAAAATGACCCTTCCCTCCAATTCCATGCCGTGACAAAAATTAGAACTTTCAGATGCAATAACTGTACAAACTGGAAAAAAATTTTGAACAAAAATTTTGAAATCTTCATTTACCTCCTACGGAAATCAGCTATTTCCCTAACATTTTCATTGAAAATTACTTTAGAGACATGGAACGTGTTGGTAAGACGTACTTCTCCCTTAAACATCTTTGCTTTACAAAGTTGCATTATCACAACCACACCTTCTGCCCTTCCCTCAATGTAGTTGTGCAACATTTCTGCATTCTCCCCCCATAATGTGCATGGCAACACCAACCCCCTACAAAGGTTGAATATTATATATTTGCAGGATTTTTTTTAAAAAAAAATTTACTCTACAACTTACTGCAAATTCTCTAGACTGATATCCACCATAGAAGTCTGTCTCCCTTTGACCTCACGTACTTGAAGTGCACTTCTACTTGCCAAACGCCCAATCACATCTGTTTTCCAAAATAATATTAAATCCACATGATCAACAGATAATAAATTTTGTTTTCAAACTATAAATTACTTTACTTACCAACTAAAACATCTTCATTCACGTTTTCTTGGCTAGCAAGGGTATCAAACATGCGGAAATCATACAGACTTCTAGTAAACTGGGGATCAAAACTTCGTCACAACTTGAGTCCTAGCAATGAATATAAGCCTATATCGAGCGTTAGTAGTTCGCGGCCTCATATCATTGTTAGTGACAACAAAATTCTTCACTGCATAGACATGTTCCTCTCTGAACAAAGAAGCAAAACGGGGAATAAACTGTTTCCTTATTGATGCATGAATGCGTGTACCCTGTCATTATTATAAAATCTATCAGATTTGATAAATTATTAGTCTTACTTTCAGAAATCAGAAATGATAATTAACACCTCCTACTGAAGTTTGCTTACAGATAATTGTTTACCTCAGAGTCATGTAGCACCACCTCCATAGCGTATACTCCCTCCGTCCCACCCGAATTTGGACAAAGTTATTTTACACGGAGATTAAGAAATAACAATAAGATAATAAAAATGTGTGGTAGAAAATGAAGAGAGAGAATGAGTGGAGTTAATAGTGGTTGGTTGAATAAATTGTATGGTGGAGAATGAGTGGAGTTAATGAGTGAGTGGGGTATGTCCATTTTTTTATTATTATAAACTTTCCTTTTTGGGTTGTCCAAATTCGGATGGGACGCCCAAAAAGGAAATTTGTCCAAATTCGGGTGGGACGGAGGGAGTACATTAGCACGATCATCACCAACATGGAGTTTATATGAGCGCACAACCCTCGCCATTAAACCCCAATCAACGCTGTGAGGCTCTAGCTCACGAACCAACCTAAACAATGGAGGCATCTTTCTCAGTTTCAAACTATTGCAATTCCACAGATATAACACAAAATTCCAATAGACACTTCTGTCTATTTATAGTGACATACACAGACATTCCAAGGAGAAAAGTGCTATAGAGAAATGATTAATGCAACCCATATTTAGCCAATAGAAAGACATGCAGTTATAAGGGGTATATGAAAGGTCATTTTTTTGTGTCATCTATAGACATACAGAATTGCAAGTCCCAAAAACTTTTGAGCAAATCTATACTTGTATGTTTAGCAAGAAAGAAGTTTAATTTTGAAGTTAACCACACTCAATTATTTATTTCAGTTTAAAATACTCACAATTTGAAATTTCAAACAATTTATGTGTGAAGCATCTTTAGTTTGTAAAATAGAAAAAATAATTTTTCTCAATTAATTTGCCAATTTTTCATGTGAAAATAGACACCAATTAATAAAACAATTCATATTTCAGAAATATATTTCACACATCTGTCCACCAATTGTTTATCCAATGGATATGCATGCAATGGTAAGGGGTAAAAAAAAAAATTCTTTTTAAATTACCTATAACTTGAGATTACCAAAGATGAAGATTTCCTGATGCAAGGCAGATTTCTGATGTCAGCCAAAAAAGTTAAATTTCAATTTTGAGGTAGCCACAACCAATCATTTTGGTAAATGCCGTTTCTAACCTCCATAATTCAAATTTTAAACACATTGCTGACTTACTCATGTTCACTTATTACCATTGTAAATCAAAGAGAGAAACGAAAAATAATTCCCCAACTGGCGTTCTTGGACAAAGGCAAATACAAATTTCCTTCCATCTTACCTATTTACGCATATGCCCTCCATTGTGTTCTTCTTCCAGTACATGTAAAATATAAGAAGGGAGGACATAATAGAGAAATCATTAAATTACACATTTGCCCTTTACTGTTCATTACATTTGGACGAAATTACCCTTGTTTGCTTAACTATTTACCACTTGCTTCCTTTAATAGATATATAGATTTTAAATGACAAACTTACCCAACCTCCTGATACCCTTTTACACAATTTCCTTAACCTTTACCGAAATCCCAAATTGTTGCTCACTTTCTCTCTCTATTTGTCAATTTCTCTCTCTCTACTCATCATTGTTTGTTGTTTTTATCATCTTATAATGATGACAATATTTGAATTTTTCACAATGAATTGGATGCCAATGTTCTTACTGTACATGGATGGTTCGTGGATTTTGAGATATCTGATGGGCATTGTCTCGTCACCCGAATTCTGCATATCAAGTGATCAACGCAAAATATTACCAGTGGGAAATTTCTTAAATGTCAGATTGAGACAGTTTTCAAGTTTTACTTGGTGTATAATTCGACGTCTCAAGATTTAGATAGAAAATATCTTTGTTGTAAATTAAGAAATAGAACTACTATTGTCATTTGGAATGAGCCTCCGATATTTGTAAAGTGCTATATTTTTTCATATTATGAATGAAAATGAATCTATCGTATCATTTGCAAAAAAAAAAAAAAAAAAAAACAAAACAAAACAAAACAAAAGAAAAAAGTTAAACTGATATTCAATGCAAGAATTTTGTATTATGGATTATATTCGTTTCCAGATTGTGGTTGAATTTAATTCGATTTACCAGGAAGGAGAGTTTGGGTTTGGATTGTTTTTTGATTTTGAAAATTGGTAGAGTTTTGATTGAATAAAAGGCCGTAAACAGACTTTCAATTTGTAAGATCTAGCCAATGGGAATTTCTCGGTGATAAAGAAGAAAGCGGCTTCCTCCGGTGATGACTGTTCCCGAAATTAAACCCAAATAAACAAGAAGATGTGTCGCAGATCTGCTTTTCTCATTTGTTTAACGGTATTCAACAACATACTCCTTCCGTTCCGTCTGAAGTTTCACCTTTTATTCAAATGATTGTCCCAATAAAAGTTTCACTTTTTTTAAAATGATAATAAATATGGATCCCATTTGTCAACCCCACTCACTTTTTCCTCTCACATACTTAAATGGACATTTCTATTGTGTACCCATGAACACATGATAAGAATTAAAGATTCTCTTGTAATATGTGTCAAATTAATACTTGATACACATTACAAGAGAATCTTTTAAAGATTATCTTGTAATGGGGCCCACTTGTGTGCCCATGGACACACAATAGAAAAGTCCTACTTAAATTATGGGGCCCACTTGTCATATCTACTAACTTTTTTCCCTCACATATTTAAATTGTTTGCCCCACTTGTCATATCCACTCACTTCTTCCCTCTCACAATCCTTCTCCCACTCATCACTTTTTTTAATTTACGTGCTTCACCAAAATGGTGAAGCATCGATCGGAACGTAAGGAGTATTTATTTTTAAATTTAAACATCTGAAAAATTAAGTATTAATTGTGAATAATTGAAAGATTAAGTTATCAGTTTTTATATTCAATTATAAACAAATGATAAATGAATATCTCAGTTTTTAAAATTAAACATCTGAAAATTGAGTATCAATTGTGAAAAACTAAGAGATGAATTTATCATTTTTTTAACTTAATTATGAAAAAAAAAATGAGAAAAGAATGTCTCGATCTTTACATTTAAACATCTGAGAAATTAAGTATCAATTGAAAAAATAGAGAGATGAATTCATCAATTTTATACTTAATTATGAACAAATGAGAAATGAAAGTCTCAGTTTTTAAATTTAAACATATAAGAAATTGAGTATCAATTGGAAAAAATTAATAGATGAATTTATCAGTTTTTATACTTATTTTTGAACAAATGAGTAATGAATGTCTCAGTTTTTAAGTTTGAGGAATTAAGTACCAGTTGTGAAAAACTAAGAGATGAATTTATCATTTTTTATACTCAATTATGAATAAATGAGTAATGAATGTCTCAGTTTTAAATTTGAGAAATTAATTATCGATTGTGAAAAACTAATAGATTAATTTATCAGTTTTTATACTCAATTATGAATAAATTAGTAATGAATGTCTCAGTTTTTAAATTTGAGAAATTATGAACCAATTGTGAGAATTGAGAGATTAATTTATCTCTCATTTTTTTGATTTTTTTTTTCGATTTCTCAATTGTTAGATATTGCATTTAAAATTTTGAAGGGATATCAATTTATTATAATTGTTAAACTTTCATTTTGGTTAACTATCGACGCGAGGCCGGGCGGGGCGTGCTCGGATAATGCAAATAACGGGGCGGGGCAGGTTTGGGTAATTGTAGATCACTATAGGGGCGGGTTTGGGAAATGAAGAACCCGCCCCGAACCCGGCCCTTTGCCATTCCTAAGAGTAACTCTTATGAAAAATTAGTTTTTTTCAAAATGTTATAAAAAAACTAGCTTTTAGAATAGTTCATTACTCTTATTAGTCAGACTTAGTGCTTTAAAACTAGTTTTTTTCTTATATTACGAAAAAATTAATTTTTTTCAAGATTTTGACTTTTATTAATACCTTATTTGAACTAAAATCAATAATAACGTATCCCCACAAATATTCCCCAAAGAAAGAATCTAAAGATCTGAGCCAACCCGAGTCAACATTAGTCAATTACACCACCGCAACAGTCATCCCCTTCGGCCTTCACCCCTCTCTCTCTCTCTCTCTCTCTCTCTCTCTCTTCCTACTGTTCCAAACTGGTACGGAAAATTCAAAACCCCCAAATCCCTTGAGGCCTTGACTAATAACGTATCCCCACACAATTAAACCGAAATTATTTCACACAATTAACCCCCCACACACTCAACAACCCCTTTTCGAAACCAAAATCTTTACTTCTCTACGTTCGGAATTGCCATGGCAGACGATAATCAAACCTCAGAAGCCCTTCATACTGGAAAATCGCCCTTGGATGATGAAGAAATGCAAGAGAATGACGCTGGAGATGAATTTGACGCCGACGGTAATGAATCTGATGATGAAGAGGGTGATTTGGAGAGTACAGAGACGGAAATTGGGAAAGAGATGAGTAGTTCTCGAATTGAAACCCTAGCCGTGCCTTCCTGTTACCTACGTACTGGTCAGTTTTTTTTTTTCAGTTTAATTTTGCTGATGTGTTTATGAATTGTGATTTTTTTTTGAGTAATTGTGGCGAGTTTGATCGAACAGAGGTGCCGAAGGAATATACACTGAGACGGCATGAGTCGGCAGAGCTGAAGGTTAGTTGTTTTGATGAGTATTCATATTGAGGTTTTAAATTAGGAATTTTTATTGCCGATCAATTTGTGTTGCGGCCAGTGAATGGTTGATATAATGGTAATGGAGATGTTTATTGATATTGTTATGATTTATTGCATCAGTTAGTGACTTAATTTTGGAAACATAAGTCCTTTTCATGTTCTATCTTTGCAATTTTGAGCTCTTACAACTTGTTCAATTGATGAATATAATTTAGGTCTCATAAAGTTCTCTCTCTCTCTGTCTTTTTTTTTTTCTTTTCAAACTGAATTGGATGCTTGCTCTGAGCATTTTTGCTTTTGACTGTTGACCTGCACTATCAAAAGATGCGCTTTAGTGTTGTGTGTTGGAGGAAAGATGCTTTCTTAGTTTATGGTGGATAATTTTTTCAAAATGTAATTGTAGTTATCACATAAAATTTTTGCTGTGAAGTAAAATGGATAATTGTATTAAAGGTGTTTCACATTACTTATACAGATTATTGAGAGTTGCGGCACACTTCTTTATTTTATTTTTCTTTCATTTCGGTTCCGTACCCGGTGCATTGTGTTGCTCAAAATGCCTATAGGTCTCTTCAAAAAAGATCTACCACTTTGCTTTGGGTGCCTTTGTGCTTTTAGTCTCAGTTTCAAGAAGTTAGCCGTGAACCTCCTCTCCGCAAACATAAGAACCCCGGCTTGGTGGTGGATGGAATCATTTGCAGTGCAGAGATAGCTGGCTTGCTTGATTTGGCTTGAAGATGATGCTTGACTAGCCACTATAGTAGACTATTAAATTACTCGATCAAAGTCGCTTATCCCGTACATTCTCCGCCTCTTCATATTTCTGAGAACCTGTAAGCAAAAAGCCTATCATATTGCTCAAGTTAAAGCCTCTTATCACCAGTGCTGGACAGCATTTTACTTCTGAAGCAAATAGACATTACCTTGAGACTACTATGCCATCTGATGGCTTTCAGCAGTTATTTTTATAGTTATACAAATATGCTTTAATATTTGGGCACCCACTTATATATTTTTTACACAATTCACTTTTCTGGACCTTTATAACTGGACTTCTGTTATGGCTTGAGTTGCATGGAAATCTCTAGTTTAACAGAACAGTTTTGTAAGTAAAACATACATACCTTGGTAATAGTTTCTTGCATTTGCGCTTTCTCATAGCCTTATATTCAGAGTTGGATGCAAAAGATTTTCATTAGTTTTGTTCTGTAAGTACCAAGTAGAATTGAACGGTTGACTGCTTATATTGTTATACTCTTCGGTCACCGCTAGAAGCACTCTAATCGTTGGAGAAAATAAGGGAGGGGAGGTTGATCGATCTTTATGCAGTTCCTCTTATTCTTTTTTTCTTCTTATTCTTAGATCTTCTTATCTGCCTGGTAAACCTTCCCCCCTCCCCCATGCATTATTTTCAATATTGTTTACTAGATGATTCTGTCTGTAGAGTTATTATGCTATCTTCAGTTTTCAGAATTCCCTACTGCAACTTGTTCTATTGTTTATGTAATAATTGGGTCTTTAGGGTTCCATTGTTTTTCTCTGTTCTTTGGTATCAAATAATTTACACTAGCCTTGCATTGTTATTTATGCATGAAGAATAGTCGATGTATTCTCAACTCTTACATTTGGTTTAACTCAGAGTAAAGTTCGAGGGAGTCATCAGGAAGCGTTGGCGAACGTTATAGCACAGGCTGCTCAAGCTCAGGTACGGAGTCAACTCCAGTCACCTGCATGTCCACCTTCTTCATCTGCTCCAAGTCCAAATACACAAGAACAGTCATTGATTCCTGTAGCAAACGGTAGCAGTTTATGCGTGGCAGTTGTGAACCAGCAAAATGTTTCTGATCATATAAGTGTATTCAGTTCACCTATTGTCAGGAGACATGCCACTGATGACTATAACTGGCGAAAATACGGTCAGAAGCAGGTGAAGAGTCCTCAAGGTTCTCGAAGCTATTACAGATGTACATGCACTCAATGTTATGCTAAAAAGATTGAGTGCTGTGATCACTCTAATTTGATCAAGGAGGTTATTTATAAAGGGGAGCACAATCACGATCCTCCTAAGAAAGTAAATCGTGGCAGGGAAAGTAAGGTTGCATTATCTGTAACGCCTATTTCCGTAATTAGTAATACGAGTCAACCTGTCCAAGCACTTATGGATACAGACCCATCAACTAGTTCAAAAGTAGTTAAACATGATATCCCTTTAGTAACTGAAATGAAAAGACCACACTCAATTGATTCTGATGGAGATGAGTTTAATGATAAGGAAGAGCAAACTGATGATCCAGAACAAAAACAAAGGCAAGTTGTAGGCTTATATTGTTATTTTGTTTTCTTATTTAACCAGGTAGAGTTTTTATCATATGGTTTTAACTTCACTTCCTGCTTGGATAAGCAGAGCAAAGAAAAGCAGCTCAGCACATTCCGGTTCTCTCCCCAAAACTACCAAAAGACCTAAATTAGTGGTCCGTATAGCTGGTGACATGGGAATTTCAGAAGATGGCTACAGATGGAGAAAATATGGGCAAAAGATGGTGAAAGGAAATCCTCATCCCAGGTGTGTGTCAGTATCTCACTTCTATGATAGCTGTCTTTTTATTATTTTTTTCTTTTCCTCTGTGAGTTGTGGTTAATCTGAATTGTTTGGGCCTATGTGACAGTACTTAGTTGTAGCTCAATCGTAAATTCCATATTTTTGGAGAATGTCACTGTTATACTCCGCACTATTCGATAGTGAATCTATAAAATTGATGCTACGTAAGTTTGTCTGGTACTGGTTTGCCTTTGTTAATGGGTTGTCCAGCAACATAATTTGTTAAGTCAAAGGGATTTCTTTAGAGTCACACTGAATTTACTGAAATATCTCAATATATACTCCCTCCGTCCCACCAAGAGCGTCGCCATTTTTAGCCCGGCACGCAAATTAAGGAAATAGGTGGGAAGAAAAAATGTTGTGAGTGTAATTTGAAAATAGGAGAGAGAATTAGTGGAGGGAATAGTGAATTTAAAAAGTGTTGTGAGTGTAGAGGAGAGAGAATTAGTGGAGGGAATAGTGGATGGGATAATAGAATATTAATAAAACATTTCCTTTTTAGGAAAGGGTGACGCTTCAAACGGGACACCCTTTAGGGTAAAAAGTGACGCTTGGAGTGGGACGGAGGGAGTAGTTCTTAACTGTCAATCTAGTTCTGATTCCTTAGTTATATGCAAATATAGTTGGAACGATAGAGACTCAGAGCATGGAATGGTGGTACACGTGCATCAGTGCTGGAAGCTAGTCATGAAATGCTGTTTATTGCAAATACTCCCCGTGTTCCGAAATAAGAGTCCCTCATTTCTGTTTGGGATGTTCTAAAAAAGAGTTCTCTCACCCAACTTTCCTTTTCAGGCGAAAAAACTTTACATGCATACCCCCTTGGTGGACACTCTCATTTTCACCCTTGATTAATACTCTTCCATAGTGAGCCCATAATTATAATGAGAGTCAAATCCTCCACCTAAAACTGTGTGCCTGGTCAAAAGGGACTCTTATTTTGGAATGGGGGAGTAGCTTATTAAATAAAAGAATGGTAAGATGTAAAACTAGGAAAGATCCTCATCTTTTTGGGGGCAAAGTGGCAACTGAAGAGCAAGAAAGTCAAGTTTGTAGTGGATTTTTTTATGCTGAACAATTGGGCAATAATAGAAGCTGTTGATCTTGTTGCTGTTACTGTCTAGGTAACCGTAATTGTTAAGGTGTCAATGTTGTTGACCTTCATTTCATGGATGAAGCATTATGAAAGCTTGAATCCATTGAAGTTTCAAATATTGGGCAAGCACTTGGTCGTTGAAGCCAGCTTGGGCCTAAATTTATTTGCTTACTTTTGGTTTTAGTTGAACAAGTAATTTATCAAGGGTTTTCCCTTGCTTCTACAAACAACATAAACTATATACTCTTGTTATTTTCCCTTTTAAAAACAAAAATAAATAAATTACTTACCTATGATTTGTTTTACCAGTGCATAATCTTTTAAAAAAAATAATCTTGATTCAATCTTTCCAAATGGGAGTTATTTGATTTCTGATAATGGATTGTATGTATATTGGGTGAGTTTTCAGGAACTACTACAGATGCACTTCAGCTGGATGTCCAGTTAGAAAACACATAGAAAGGGCAGTTGATAGTTCAACAGCTCTTACAATAACATACACAGGTACACATGATCACGAAACGCCTGTGTCAAAGAAACAGCATGGCACATCAAGCAGGCTTCGTGCTGCTGCTCCTGCTTCTGCATCCGTGAACAATTCACAATCTCCGAAAACTGAACCTTTGTCAAACCAAGTATCTCCGACCCAATTGTCAGTAAACACTGAAGGCGGATTGACAGGGGAGGCATTGAAAGTTAACGGAGAGAAGCCAGTGGACTCCGGCCCAACACTTTTAAGCATTGGTGTATAAATAAAACCTTGCACATCGAAACCCCAACTAGGTTAGTTATTAACTTATTATGTTATCTTGGTCAATTCTAGCTTAAGAGGGTCGTGGTTATTATGTTATCTTACGGCTTTTATCATTCCCTCGGTCTATCCATCCCTTGGTGACAAACTGTCTTGGACTAATATTATTATTTTTAATAAAAGAAGATTGGAATCTGAATCAAGACGTAGTACTAAATAAATGGGAATTTGCCCCATAAGTTCCTTTTGGAACAAATCACTTCCCACTAAGTTTCTCATCATTGTATTAAAATGTCCCATAAGTTCTCATGTTGTATTATATGGTGTATTATGTATATTTTCTCATTGTATTAAAATGCCCCATAAGTTCTCATGTTGTATTATAGTATATTGTATTATGTATAATACAACATTTAGTTATGCAGCAGTTTAAAATCATAATACTGCATCCGCACCACCGCCCAGCTCTGCCGCCGCCGTCTGCTATCGCCGCATACCGGATTCCGATCAATTTTCGCAAACCGGTCAATTTTCACCGGAATTCGGCAATTTTGGCCGGAAACTGGCCGCAGCTCGCCGGAATCCGGTCGCCGGAGGTCGGAATCTGGTCGCCGGTCCGTGGGCTTCGGACTCCGGTCACCGGCAGCCGCCGGAATGCAGTATTATGGCCTTAATTGATGTTGTATTTTCGAAACATAATACAACATCATAATAGAACACGGGGAAGGAACTTATCGGGCATTATGAAACTTTTTTAGAACTTATCGGGCATAATCCCTAAATAAATACTCCGTATTATAGGGGCATACATATTTGCAAGGCACACTCCATACAAGGCACGAGAAAATTACTAAACTACCCTCCTATATAAATCAAAAACCTCTTGATTTCTCTCATTTCCTCCCTCACTCACCAGGATCTCCTCTTTCTCTCGTACACAACGTTTTTCTATTTCTCTCGTACTAGACGTATCCAGCCAAGACCGTTACCTTCACCACCACCAACACCGCCGGAAATGAGGAAGAAGCTCGCCACCGTCGGCGGCAAGTCAGGCGCCACCTCTATTTTATTGATTTTAGGTCAAAGCTAGAATGTGATTATTATTCAAAAATTGGTTTGATTAATTGGGTTTGAAATTGAGTTATTGATGAACTGGGTTTGAATTTGATATTATTAATTCCATTTTTGAACTGGTTTGAATTTGAGTTATGAAATATGGTACTGGATGGGCCTTATTTCGTGTAATTTTACACGAGTTGATTCACAACGTTTCGTGTAAATTTACACGAAATGGTTCCAAATATTTCGTGTATAGACATACGAAATAACTATTTTATTACATTTCGTGTCAAAATAGGTGAAATGCATCATGTTATTTCGTGTAAAAATTGGTGAAATGCCTATGTTACATTTCGTGTAAACTTTGATGAAATGGTCTGTTATATTTCGTGAAAACTTGGGTGAAATACAACGCACTATTTCGTGTAAAATCAGGCGAAACAAAAAGTTCTTCCTTTGCTATATTTCGTGTAAAAGTATGCGAAATAAACTCATTATTTCGTGCACGTTTACACGAAACAGGCGTATCCGGATAAGGATATTTTAAATATTACTGTGCCTTGTACACAATGGTGCCTTGCAAATAGATACTATGAATCATAATCCCTAAATAATTACTCCGTATTGTATTATAGTGACCGGCTGGTTAATTAGTTGCAATATTCTATGAATCATAATCGACAAATACCCATCAATCTCAAAAATAAAAAAATATTAGTTTTATATTTTTTATTATTAATGGCACATCAATAATATTTCCTTCGTCCCACTTTAAAGAGTTCTACTTTTTCTTTTGATCTTTCCTAGACTAAGAGTTCCATTTCATAAATGATAAATTTTGAACCGTGTTTCGGACATTTATACTCTTATAATGTAAATATATTTACAAAAAATAATTCATTATGCCCTTATAATGTTAACATATTTACAAAAAAACCAATTAAAATGAGGTTTTATCATAAATGTTTTAACTTTTACCTTCTCGCTTCTCTAATTTTCTACCACTTGCAATTCTTTATTCATTTTTTTTTTTTTTTAAGAATCGTGAAATAATACTCTAGAATCCTTGAAGTGGGTCGGATAGGACCCTTGAATTGAAACTTAGACTATCCTCATTAGTGACTCTGACCCAACCCAACCTCAAATAAAACATTAATTTCTCTCACTTTCATATACACCACTCCCAATCTGTATAATTTATACTCCCATCAGTGACCCAACCCCAACCCAACCTTTTAATTAAATATTTATTTCTTTTTACTTCAACTTATCTAAAATACTTATCATTTTATTTTTTTAAATAATGTATTAGTAATAATATTTTTAAAATTACCCGTACAATTATTAAAAATAATTACCCATACAATTATAAATTCATAATTTACTTGATACATTTTTTATTTTATTATTTTATATAATTATCATTTTATTTTTTATATAATGTATTAGTAATAATATTTTATATAATTATATAAAATATATTAATTTTAAATATATATTTATATAAATACATGACACCCAATTATTGGGTAACATGTGTCAAAAAAAACAACCAAACAAACCTGACCCAACTCCTAAATCGACCAATTGTCCAGGTCATGCAAAAAACTTGACTTTCTATTTATTTATTTTTGTTTTTGGTTTTGTCTTTTAGATGATGACCCTCCCTTCCTTGAAGATCATTGATGTGAGTGGTCTTAGGAAGCATTAGTTATTAGAGACAAGCTAAAACTAAATAGTGATAAAAATGTTGCTTCTAAAAGATCAGAGGAAACCAAAAAGGTCACATCTTCACGCCTGTTCCCTTCTAATAAAAGCTACTACATCTAACTCCACTATTTTTAACTCTAAACATAACTGAAACTTCAACTGTAACCTGCATTTTGCTTTCCTTCTCTGAATCATAGACCCCATTTCAATAAATTCTTTCTCACTGCTCCGTATATTTATACTAGCCTGTGTTCTCCAAGCACTACGTTTTTGTTTTTTTTTTTTTTAAATTTTTTTTAATTTTTTTTTTTAAATATGCCCGTGTCCAAGGCCAAATTTTTTTTAAACTATTTTTTTTTTTAAAAAAAAATAATTAAATTTTTTTTTTTAATTTAATTTTTTTTTAAGGGCAAAATGGGAAAGGGAGTGAATAGTGAGGGCAAAATGGTCATTTCCGCGGATGGAACTATTCACACCACTGTTCAAAACAATGGTGTGATTTATAATATAGATATATGCTCCCTTCCTTCGTACTGCATACCATTTCTATGTCCGTTTTGAGCATTCCACGTACCCGGTTTTGATCAGGTGCAAGAGGTCCAATAGCACAAGACTCAAAAAATTTAAGGGACCTAAATTTTAACTTTTTTTTATACATGTACTCCCTCCGTCCCGATCGACTTAGGATTTTTTGAAATGGCACGGGGATTAAGGAAAAGGTAAATGTTGTGAGTGTAATTTAAAAATAGGAGAGAGAATGAGTGGAGGGAATAGTAAATTATAATGGTGTTGTGAGTATTAAAATAATGTAGGAGAGAGAATGAGTGGAGAGAATAGTGATTTAAGGTTTCCATTTTGGGTCGTCCTAAGTCGGGTGGGACGCCCAAAATGGCAAAAAATTCTAAGTCGACCGGGACGGAGGGAGTATATTAGACTCCAAAATGTTCTAGAGAAATGAAAGTGGTCTGGTGGATAAGGCGCTATTTGAATACTCTCTTGGCCAAGTTCGAACATTAAGGAGAACACTTCTTTACCATTTTTTTCTATTTTTTTTTTAATTCTTTTTGGACTTTTCTTCTACTTGCTTGCGACTCTCCTTTCACTCTTATTATTTTTGGGCTTTTTTCTCATTTTATTTTTTGGACTTTTCTTCCATTCTTTTTTAGTTAACTTTTATTCTATTTTTTCAATTTTAATTAAAAAGTTTGTTTTTCTTTTAATATTTTTTAATTTTAATGAATTGTTTGTTTATTATTTCAACATTATTGCAATCATTCCATTGTATAAAATTTTAAAATATTAAAGGCCCCAATTTTCATATTTAGCACAGGGCCCCTATAATTATTGAAACAGGCCGTACCATTTATCTTTCCTAAAATAGCATAGAATCTTTACTATTTCTTCCACCTATTCTCTCTCCTACTTTACTTTTATACTCGCAACACAAAATAACTTACCATTCATATCACTCATTCTCTCTCCTACCTCACTTTTCATACTTACACCACTTACGCTTTTTCTTAATTCCAGCGCTAAAACATTAAGAGAAATGGTATGCGGGATGGAGGGAGTATATATACTCCTTCCGTCCCATGAAGAGTGTCACCCTTTTAGGGGTGGCACGCAAATTAAGGAAAAAAGGGGGAAGAAAAAATGTTGTGAGTGTAATTTGAAAATAGGAGAGAGAATTAGTGGAGGAAATAATGAATTTAAAAAGTGTTGTGAGTGTAGAGGTGATGTAGGGCGTGTCGAGGCGGCCCAAGATGGCTCGACACTTGGCAAATCTGAAGTTTAAACAGGAACGCAAGGCTCCTGCAAACGTGCTCGGCCGAGCAAGTTCAGTGCCTCGGCCGAGGAGGACAAAGACAAGCTCGTATTTTCTAAGTGGTTACGCTCGGACGAGTCGCAGTAGGTGCTCGAACGAGCCAGAAGGCGGAGTGCTCGGCCGAGCTAGGACTGCCTCTACCGAGGGTTCCCTGGAAGGGTCATGACCGGCTGATCCGGTACTGTTCGTGAATGGCCAAGTTTGAAGAATGTTTGTGTTGGTTCGTGAATGGCCAAGTTTGAAGAATGTTTCAGGCTTTGGTTCAATGTTTCACCTAAGTGGACATGCTTGCTTAAATGTTTGTGATGGTTCAATATTTGTGTCTCTTCAAAACATTTGTAAATAGGTTTATAAATACTCTAGTCATTCATTTGTGAAAGATAGATCAGTTTATTCAATTAAAGAATTGCGTTGCAATTGTTGTCCCTTTTCGGTTATTAATCTAAGTTAAAGTTTAACTTTGGGTTGTGTCTTTTTAATGGTTCTTATCTATTCGGTGGATTCCGATTGAGCGAACATTACTTCCAATTCCGTATCCTTTTGGTGGATTCCAAGGGTGGTGAGTTGTTATAGGGTTTGAGATTTCCCTTGAAAGTCTCATTAGAGATTCGTTAAGCGATTCTCTTTAAATTATTCCGCTGCGTATACATCATTTGGTATCAGAAATCGGACGATCTTTGGGGTTCTCCGACGAGAAGATGGCAAACAATGGAGGAAATAACGGTGACATCACAGCTATTCTAGAACGTATGGCACAGCAAGAACAAGCGGCCAGGGAGCGTAGCTATCGTCAACATGCAGAACTGCTTGCAGCATTGGTTCAGATGCGGGCAGGTGGTAATGTCAATCAAAGAAATCGGGCAAATCATCAGGGCGCTCGTACAGTTGAAGCTTATGCCCGCAACTTTCTTGCCCAATCCGCACGGGCAGATTTGGATGAATCAGTGACACAAGAAGTTGCAAGATTCATTAGTGGTTTACGGGTCGACATTAAGACTCAAGTAGAATTATTTGCTAACCGATCTTTGAGTGAAGTTATTACTCGCGCCAAGAAGGTTGAAAGGCAACAATTATCCAGGAAATTTTCTTCAGCACCTTCTTCGAGTTCTGAGATTCAAAAAATCGAGTCTAGTACGGAAACAGGTTCGGAGAATGCACCGGTTGTGGAAACACTTTCTTCGTGTTCTGAGAAAATCAAGAAACCGAGTCTAGTACGGTGACGGGTTAGGGGATAGCACAAGGAGTGGAAACGTGTGTAAGTGAAGGGAAGCAGTTGGCCCCCACCGATGTTCAGAATTCCTCGGTTCAACGTAACACAACTATTCAGAACCCTTATGCTAAAGAGTTCAGTGATCAGTGTTTTCGGTGTTTGCAACAAGGGCACATGGCTAGTCAATGCCCTACGAGACAAGATATCAACTTGGTCGACCGGAATGACGGAGTAGTTGGTAATGACTGTGTGAAAAATATTACTGGGGAGATGGTAGAGCAACATAACCATGAGTCTATTGTGGTACAACGACATTTGTTGACAACCCCTTGTGGAATTGATGATTCGGAACATCCCAATCTCTTTCGAACAAACGGGAAGGTCATTAATCTTGATGCTACTGTTATTTTGAATAATGGTAGTCAGGCGACTTTAAATGGGCCCATAGTTCCATGGATTCATTGACGTTGGAGGCGAAACAAAGGTGGACGACGTCCGACCTTGGGTTCTTCACTATGGTGCAGGCTATTCGATATTGGGAACATTATTTGCTGCATCGTGCGTATGTCCTCCATCTGGATCACGAGCCCTTGAAATACTTGCATCGAAAGGCCATCTTTCATCGCATGCATGCACTTTGGGGATCTCGTTTACCGCGGTTTTCTTTTGTCATTCCACTCCACAGAGGGACAGTCCACTTACTGAGATTTTATTCTCATAGAGGTTCCGGTTTTTGTGTCACTGCCGCGCGTACAGCGTCTCGTATGACGTACAAAGTGTGGACTCGCTAACAATGCGTGAGTTATTTGATATTCTTCGCGGTGGGTCGTTTGGTGATGGTTCTTTTGTACTATGAGCGGTTCCTTCAAGTTGTTTTTGACCCGGTGGCCTTCTTTCACATTGACATGGATTCGGGGACGAATCATTTTTAAGAGGGGGCGCATGATGTAGGGCGTGTCGAGGCGGCCCAAGATGGCTCGGCACTTGGCAAATCTGAAGTTTAAACAGGAACGCAAGGCTCCTGCAAACGTGCTCGACCGAGCAAGTTCAGTGCCTCGACCGAGGAGGACAAAGACAGAAGCTCTGTATTTTCTAAGGGTTACGCTCGGACGAGTCAGGTAGGTGCTCGAACGAGCCAAAGGCAGGTGCTCGGCCGAGCTAGATCAATGCCTCGGCCGAGGGGTTCTTGGAAGGGTCAGCACCGCTGTCCGGTACTGCTCGTGAATGGCCAAGTTTGAAGAATGTTTGTGTTGGTTCGTGAATGGCCAAGTTTGAAGAATGTTTGTGCTGGTTCAATGTTTCACCCAAGGGACATGTTTGTTTAAATGTTTGTGATGGTTCAATATTTGTGTCTCTTCAAAACATTTGTAAATAGGTTTATAAATACTCTAGTCATTCATTTGTGAAAGATAGATCAGTTTATTCAATTAAAGAATTGCGTTGCAATTGTTGTCCCTTTTCGGTTATTAATCTAAGTTAAAGTTTAACTTTGGGTTGTGTCTTTTTAATGGTTCTTATCTATTCGGTGGATTCCGATTAGTGGCGAACATTACTTCCAATTCCGTATCCTTTTGGTGGATTCCAAGGGTGGTGAGTTGTTATAGGGTTTGAGATTTCCCTTGAAAGTCTCATTAGAGATTCGTTAAGCGATTCTCTTTAAATTATTCCGCTGCGTATACATCAAGAGGAGAGAGAATTAGTGGAGGAAGTAGTGGATGAGATAATAGAATATTAATAAAACATTTCCTTTTTAGGAAAGGTGACACTTTAAACGCTACGCCATTTTGGGTAAAAAGTGACACTTGGAGTGGGAGGAGGGAGTATCTATAGTATAAATTAGACCTGTGAACAGTGAATTGAACTGTTCCACACGAGGGGAATTTTCCATTTTACCCTCATACATTTGTCTCTTTCCCATTTTATCATTAAAAAAAATAATTTTTTTTTAAATAAAAAAAAATAAAAAACCCCGAGTCCTTGGACACGGGCATGTACTAGTATATACTCATATGCATAAACATATACACACAGGGGAAAGGTTAAAAACTACTAACCACAACACAAACTGCATAAGCGAATATTGGCAGAATTTTACTTGCTAATAAATGATCCCACTGTACAAAAGTTGAAAGAACTCGAAAACTTTCCCATCATTAACACGATCATTGTTTCGTAGAACTGTTTCTAACAATCTACAATCTAAGAACCTAATCTCGTTGGCAAAGCTGAGGTATTTTACAAGGCTCTGAATGATTAATCATCTCTGATGCTAAGAAATGTAAGTAAACATAGCAGAATTACCTGGTGATATAGTTATCACTCAGACGAGAAGTTCAGATTCAGATCATCCAGAGCTATGCTTACATCTGAAACCAATACTTCATTGCTTCTCTTTTCTGCTTTAAGTGATTGCTGATCTTCCTCTGGTTCTGCAGCGGATATACAGTCTTGGAATCTGAAACAGCCAATGAGATGGTCGTTTGTGATGCCTGCAACCTGCATGAATGAATATATGACAGTAGGACTCACACTCCGGAAACCTCTTCTGACGAGATCTTTGCTTATGACGTCCGCTTTTGGGGTTTTAACGGGAACTTGACGAGGGTAACGGAATCTGCTTATTATGGGCTTATAATTCACAAAGCTCCATATGTACTTGTCAAACGAACCAAATTCATCTATGACCTGGAATCAGCAAACCTGTAACAAGTTAGGCCTTGTTTGGATTGAGATTACATGGTCTAATTATATGTTAGCTCCTTTATTCACTTGACAGTACTCAGTAATCTCCCTCCGTCCAAAAGAATCCCGATTCTAGCCTGTGCTATTTTCACTATCAAGGAATGAAATTTGTGCTAAGGGCCTCATCTGATGCTGCGGTTCAAAGAGAATTTTTTTCTAAATCTAACTTTGTGTGAACCATAGTTATTTTTAGAACACAACCTTTTCATATAAATGTGTGTGGTAAATAAAACGGTCTACCAAACAGGCAATAAAGCATCATGAACGGAAGCTCGATACCAAAGGTGAATTTAATAAAGAGCACTTGTTCCGGCACAATTTTCTTCAACAGCTTCACAAGCTGGCATTTTCATTGCATTAGGTTGCATGAGTGATTCGTTAGTCCCGAAAAAACACAGAGAAGGCAAGTGAGTATTAGTGTGAACTTGACATTTCTCCTACTCCATAAAATAGAGATTGCATAATAAGGACCACAATTTCATTACTCACTCTCCACCTACTCTACCTGATCAGGTTACTCATTACGCTCCACTGTGTTATTATTAACTAATTTAAAGGACTGAAAGTGGTCCAAGACGGAAATCATGAGCCATTAATACAAACAAGATGACAAACTACATACTCCCTCCGTCCCCAACCTACATGCCCGGTTTGACTTTTCACGTAAATTAAGGAGAGAGTATTATATTGAAAGTGTTGTGAGTGTGAAAATAAAATAGGAGAGAGAATGAGTGGAGAGAATAGTAAATTATAATGGTGTTGTGAGTATTAAAATAATGTAGGAGAGATAATGAGTGGAGGAAATAGTAAAGATTCCTTTCCATTTTAGGAAATGTGCACGTAGGTTTGGGACACCCAAAATGGAAAGTGTGCACTTAGGTTGGGGACGGAGGGAGTATATCTTTTATAATTATATTTTTTTCTACTTAAATATGGCTGGTAATGCAAAAGGAGATAAAAGCTGCAAATCAAGCTCGTGGTTATTTTTAGGATTGCTTCCACTAAAAATCAAAGGATAATACTAAAGTCACAAACACTGTTGACAATAGTAGATTGGTTATTACGTTTGTAGGCCTCATCACTCATTAAATTAAACAACCAATCAATCATTGACAACCATGTTTATGCCCAAGATTTTATGAGATTTTTTTGTTCTCCTAGCATTGCTCAAAATGAAATTATCAGAAATACAGAAAATATGAATCTTCTCCGACATGAAGGTAAAGGTCCAACTACTTGTTTAATAATAAAACAAAGAAAGGGGGGGGGGGGGTAATTAGTAATTTGTGAATCTACCTTAGACATTTGGCGAGCATTTTCGATGATGGAACGGAGTTTAAGCTCTGATAATAGAGAACTTGCGCTGCTCCCTGGTGTTACTATCTTCTTTTCATTAAATTTAGAGACAGTCATGGGATCAAAATCTGCAAACACTTCCCTGCATACGAGAATTTCTTAGAACAAATAAACAGTTACTGGAGTTGTTCTGTTTACACTCTTAGAGGTAATCTTTTATCAAGAAATTACTGAATCACCTAAAAATTTGCCTTTTGCTGAGGATGGCTGGCCATGTAAGTTCAGCCAAAGCTCCTGAAAGCACAAGAAGCTCAAACAACTTCCTGCACATTTACATACAACCAGGAAAATCAAGATACGGTTAGATAACATTTTATTTTGAACGCCAATAACACTAACAAAAAAATAAAAAAATGAAAATAAAATGGCAATCTTTATTTTAAAGTACCTGTCATCGTGCACAGGAACTCCCCATTCTTCATCATGGAAAGTGGCATAAGATGAATCTGGTTAGCCATAGAAAAATCAGTCAGTAGAAACACCTTGAAATGGCAACAAAAATCAGCTTATTCAAGAAGGACCAGGATCTAATTGCCAGAAAGAAGATTTGTGGCTAAGATATCCAATCATAGCACCACAACATTTCATGCATCCATTAACAGCATTGCATGGCATTTATCCTTTAGATTGTCTCGTCATAGTTCATACTACACCCTATTCCCAAGTTGTGGTTGTGAATGCTTGTAGTTCATCCACAATGTTTGGGCCATAAAACAGAATACTCCCTCCGTCCCAATAAAAGCTTCACCAATTTCCTAAAAGGGCGTCCCTTTAGAAGCTTCACCTTTCCTAAAATGGCAAAGAATCTTTACTATTCCACCCACTCATTCTCTCTCCTATTTTACTATTACACTCACAACATTTTTCAAATTTACTATTTCCTCCACTCATTCTCTCACCTATTTTACTATTACACTCACAACATTTTCTCCACTTACCAATTTCCTTAATTTGCGTGCCGGGCAAAAATGGTGAAGCAATTATCGGGACGGAGGGAGTATTCATTTTGAATTACAAGAATCGCAAAGTCTTTTCCTTATTTTCTACTACTTATATATGCTTCCAATAAGATTAAGTTAGTATTAGGACTCAAAAGAAGCATATAGCCAAAATGAGCATATACATATGGATATATATTCCTGCAGAGCGCCTCTATCAGTAATTGAAGAAGCAAGCCCTTGCAACTCAAGGAAGCTTTGTATTTATAACAAAGCACAGATTTACAATAAGTATTGGAGTTCTATACCAGCAAAAAACAAGCAGCTTGAAGTCTAGAACGGCTCTGGTTCTCACAAAATTACCTTTAGCTATGCACAGGTCAGACAATATAGGTGTAATTAACTATTCACCCTAACAAACGAAATGAACATCAAATCCGTGCAGATTTTGGTGAGGTACGCCAAGATGATTAATAATGAATCATAGTCAACGAGGAACCTCATGATACTAGAGTGGTTTCTTTGTTATCTCAATTTGTCTTGCTTTTCGAAACAGAAAGAGCAATAACCAACCAAAATGACGACTGCCACATGGTCAAACTTCAAGCAAGAAATATCTTTCTCAAATTATCAGGCTAAATTCGCATATGATGATTGTTAAAAATGAAAATAACAATGCTACATAAAAATCACATATGGTCAGGCTCAAAACAGTTTATCAGTTAAAAGAGGGCTAAAATATTAGCAGCATACCCGTACTTGGTGTCACCCATGAACACCTTTTCTTGGTTGGTAAACCATCAGCTAATGATTCTGACATACCAGAAGCAACAACTAAAGTTCTAGATTTTGAGATTGATTGCCGCCTCCCCCTTGCAGTACTACTTCTATGAATTCTACCAGTTGAAGCCCGACTTTGAAATGAATCTGTAGATGCATCAGAAGAACACGAAGCACTCATAGATAAGTTGGATAATAATGATCCATGCCTACGAAGTATTGAAGGAACGCTCTTGGAATGAAAAGGGGGTGATGAAGAAGCAATGTCAGTAGTTGATGATAGAGCTCTTTTTGCTTCCTCCGGAGAAATTTCCTGATGTAATAACTCCATTCTTCTCATAGGCTTGGAATTGGAGATGGGGCTCCGTGCACCAACCAACCTTTGGGCCTTGTTTCCGGCAGGTCCAAGAACCGGCCTTTCTTCTGAATCAGCTACAATCATTGACCTTACTCTAGGTGCCCCTGACATCCACAAATCTGGATTTTGACCAAAAAATGGGATCTCCCAAATTTTCCGATAATGTTAATCCGAAAATCAAATCTAATGCTCCCAGAGAAGTGAAAGCTTTACTCAATCCTTCTTCTTGAAAGTTTTAAAATTTCACTAAACAAAAACCTCAAACTTTCTAAAACTAGTTTTGAACCTTCAAATCTACCAAATCACAAGTGGGTATTGTGCGATTCTCCCTATACAACAAAATTAACAAGTCCAAAAACCTATCTAGAAGAGGCACCAGTCATTTCCCAAAGCCTCATCATCTCGTGGAGCTCCCGGCGGCGAATTGGCACCAAAATATATCCTTTCAACCAAACAACAAAAACACCTAGTAGATAAAACCCACCTCAAATTCACCACCAATGAGAGCCTGAAACCGCCAAATCATTCCTTTAGAATTTGAAAATTCAAAAAGCCCCTAGAAAACACCAAAAAAGAAACAACACAGGATCAGCTTTTGACTAACCCCAGGTTCCATTATACTACTAACTTTATCTTCATCTATAAACACATAGACACAAAGAAATACAAAGCCAGAGCAGATAATGACATAATGTATAATAAATTAACAAAGACAGCTGTACGGAGAGGCTGCCATGGAAATTACTATAATAATAGTATAATATATATACAACAAAGAGAGATTCCGTGAGGTGCTTCACAGGTTGAAGGGAACGAACTAAGACTTTGTCTTTTAGAACCCTTTCTTTTTCTACTATTTTTCTTTAAATTAAATAAATTTGCATACCCCATGAAAATGGATAGAGAAAGCTGACATCTTGTCTTCTTTTTCCTTTTTTTTTTTTTTTTTTTTTTTTTTTTTTTGTTTCTTTACATTTGTCTTTACAATGCCAATTCTTGCTCTGCTCAAAATGAAGTGTGGGGGAGAAAAAAGAGAGATAAAAAGAGAAAGTACCTTTGAGTGTGCTGAGAAACAAAGGATGGGTTTGCTCCTCTTGGAATTGTGATTCTCTCTCTTCTACTTTCTACAGCAATGTGTGTGTGTGTGTGTGTGAGAGAGAGAGAGAGAGTGGGTGAGTGACGGATCGGGCACAGGGAGAGGGAGAAAGGAAAGATTAGAGTTAGATTATTCCGAATAGGTTTGTATTCTGAATCTGAGTTTAGGTGACCGGAGACAACCGGTTTTAGGAGATGCTCAATTTTAAATAGAGAGATACTCCCTCCGTCTCAGGTGAGTGTGGATCAAATATTTGAACACACAAATTAAGAAAAAGTAAGAAAAATAAATAGTGAAAAGAGATGTTTATGAGTATGAAAAATTAAATAGGAGAAAGAATGAGTGGGAAAAATAATAAGTTGATTGGTGTTGTGAATGTAAAAATAAAATAGGAGAGAGAATGAGTGGGTGTAATAGTAAAGATTCTTTGCCATTTTGGACAGTCCACACTCACCTGAGACGGACGAAAAAGAAAATAAGTCCACAATCACCTGGGACGGAGGGAGTATATAAAGAGAATTGTTATTTGCCTCCGCAATATTAATAAATACCCCCGCAATATTAAGTTTACCAAAAAAAAATTATCACTTTATACTATATATACCACCACTATTCCTACTTTACCCTTTTAAACCCCTAAGGTCTCCCCTCTCCTCCACTCAATTCTCTCTCGATGTTCATCATGTATCAAAAACCTAGCTCTTCCACCTAGGGTTCATGCACAAATGACCTGTTAAGCTCCTCCTTCTCTTTCTCCTTTTCCCTCGCTCCCTTTCTCAACCACGCCATCTCTCCTCTCCCTTTATCATCGTCATCCCTAAAATCCACACACCCACACTTTCAACTATTCCCTCCGTATGTCGCTCCATATCAACTGGTAAGTCCTTCGCTCCACACACTCTTCTTTCTTGTAGACAATGATGATGAAGATGAAAAAGAAAAAGTCGTTTAGGCATCATTTTCTCTCTCATTCTCTCTCTCTCTCTCTCTCTCTCTCTCTCTCTCTCTCTCTCTCTATGCTCTGAACTATGTTTCTCTCTCAGGAAATTTCTTAGTCGAGAAAATCCAAGAAAAAAAGTGTGACTTTCTGCCCTATATTCCTTCTTTTCTTTTTTCCATTTCCTGGAATTTCGCTGGTGACATTGACTCAAGATCACCATTCTGTCGGAACAGAAATTTGGAACCCATTCAAACAGGTCCACGAGCTTTACGAATGAAGAAATCATAACCCATACATCCGCTGAGTTGGGGTGTTTGGATTAAATCACAATTCAACACTCTCAAACTCAATACTGCCACAACTGCAACTACTGATACTGCTTAGACGACAATTAGAAGCCATTAAAGTTCAACCGCCAGGAACGGTCGCCATTATTGATCTCCTTCACCAGAAATTGCTCTTCGAGGCGACCATCATCGCCGTCGATACCTATTGGCTCCACCATTTAATTGATTGTCACCGGGGAAAAATGACTGTGGGAGAGAGTCGAGATATATGTTGTCACCGGCTAATCGATTGGAAGGAGAATGTGTGTGTGTGTGTGTGTTTTTTGCATCTCTTGATCAGGCTGTGAAGGGATTAAGGAGAAGAAGGTTGAGGATTGAATGGAAAAAAAAAGACTAGGAATATTGTGGACATTTTTTTTTTCACTACTCACACATACACATGCATGCGCGCGAAGCGCGCATGAGATAAATGCAGGGAGAAAAGTCTTCCTCTAAGCTTACTGGGGTTTCAACCCATGGCCTCCAGATTAGGCACAGCTCTGAGGCGAGCGTAATTGTAAGAAATATCAATGCGGGGGTATTGAGTAATTTTGCGGATAAATAACAATTCTCTTATATAAACCCGTAAATTGGTGAGTAAACCCATATCACTAAATTCACCCCAAATAATTTAATCCAAACCTCTTTTTTTCCCTCTTTACCCTTATTACCCCCAACAACAACAATTGATACTGATTTTCTCCCTCTTCTCCGAATCACACACACAACACACACAATCTGCCATGAAAACACACAGATTCGGGGTTAAACGCAAAATAAATCAAAAACATGAATTTGTTTTTTCCCATCATCTAACCTGAACTAAATAATCCCCCCTTCCCTCATATTCTACTCACTCTTTTTCCTGGCGATGATTCTCTGGAATACTCACTGGATTTGAGGAAAAAGTCGTCGGAAAATAAGAAATTGTCAATCTCGGCCGCTCATTGCGGAAAATATAGCAAATTTCGGTCACACCCAGCTGAAAAATGTAGTAAATTTCGACTGAGTTTGACTGATTTGTGTATAAAATTTCGGTCATATCCGGCTGAAAAAATTTGCAAATTTCGGCGGGCTATGACTGATTTTTTTTTTTTAATTTCAGGCTGAAAAGAATTGTAAAACACTTGGAGGACGCTCTGAAAGAAGACCAACCAAGAACAATGGCGTTTTCCTTTTCAATGCAGGTGTATAAAATTGATTTTTTTGAAAAAAAATTGGTCAGTGTTTTCAGAAAGTTGAAATAGATAAAGGGTTGGGTATGGTCACTTAGTTTAGGCAGGAGATGGGAGTGGGGTTGAATGGATGAGGTGGTGAGGAAGAAAGGTGGGTTAAGGGCATTCCCAATCTTGGGTCGGCAAATTTGCCTCCTACCCTCAAATTTGCCACCAAATTTGCCTCCCATGATAAAATCATTCTCAATCATCAAACTCAAATCTTTACTCAAAAAGAATATTCTCTTAAAATATTCTCAATTTAATCACATAATCATTTAATTATTTTATATTTGTATATAATTAAAATTATAATTGATATTTTATTTAAATATTTAAAATTAAATAAATTGAAATTTCGAATATATAATTAAAAAAATAAAAAACAACGATTCATAATAAAAAAAATACTAAAATACAATAATATAACACGTCACAATTACATAGTAATACTAAATAATATTAAATTTTGATGTATTTAATGTCTAATTTATATTTCAGTCGTTTATTGTATTTTGTAATTTGTATTAAAATTCGTAATAACTAAAAAATATATCACAAAAAAGTATCTCATAAAAAAAATATATCACAAAAAAATATATCACATAATATATCACTAAAATAGTTTATTATTACATTAACAAAAAAAACACATTAAAAATACACAAAAGACATCCGCCACTCATGAATAGTGAGAAGGCAAATTTATCACATACTATTCATGTGTGGCAAATTTGCCACACATTTGCCTCCTCCATTGAGATATGAATAGTGTCAAAGAGGAGGCAAATTTGCCATTTGCCTCCTCCCTTGGGAATGTTCTAAGGAGGAGGAAGAAGGGTTTGAGAAAGATGAAGTTGCTGGGTTGGAAATGGGGTTGAATGTGAAGAGGAAGAAGAAGGGGGTGGAGATGAAGTTTGTGTAAGGGAAATAGGGTCTTGATCTTGATACAGAGGCCGGATATGTGATTGAATCGTGTATAATCCACTTTCCGAATAAAGTATTTCGACCCTTAATGCCTGGGTTACACAAAATCTTTATTGGGATAAGACAATCACGCAATTTGTTTTCTAGGCAAAGAGAACAAATCAAAACTTGAGAATTGTGTTGCTTTTGTTATTGTTGTATCACTTGTGTTTTTCATGTATGTACAACTGAGATCAATTCCTGTATATATACAGATGGAGAGGTATTAGTTAAAGGGTACAATCAAAAGACATGACTTTAGCCAAGCGATGTGTCTTTTCATTTTGAATCGGCACTGTTCAGAACCGCCGACCGAGTCCGTGGACTCGCTCGCCGAGCAAAGAGGTCCAAAATCATTTTGCCCAGATGCACGGCCGTGTCTTTTGAACTGCACGGCCGTGTTGTTCATACTGCTCGGCCGAGCAAGGCACATGCCTCGGCCGAGCAAGGCTGTCCAGAAACTTGGACAATCTGCCATGCTCTGCTCGGCCGAGTCAAGGACTCTGCTCGGCCGAGCACATCAGCAAAATGTGCTACCCTTTAACTTTTACTTCTTTATCGAGGTTGACTTCGTTTTAGCTCAAACGAGTGTGTACTCCACACTTTCCCTTACTCGTATCCGAGTCTAATACGAATCACATTGATCTCTAGTAAATCACCATTACATTAAAATAAGTTGATGATCACAAAATCACCAACAAATCCCCTCCATTTTAGTGTAATTCTTTGATTTACTAAACTTTATAAATAGCGAAACAAACGAATGCATAAATGAAAATGTCTTGCGATTGAATTTTCATCTTAGTATAATACACATTTCAAATACTCGAGAATCGGGGTGTCGTAACGATTGAACCCTTCAACTCATATGAATACGAAGATACTATACACATAAGTTCGCATAATTCTCTTTGTTTAATCTTGACACTTTACAAGCCATGTCTCCATATCCATTAGTGAACATATAGGAAGCCAAGTCCTAGCTTCTTGAAGCGGCAAAACTTCATGTCCACATAGGTAGTTCCTTTTAATCTTGCACCTGCATTTGCAATTTTTCAAAGGAACTATTAAGAAGATATTCTTCAACCTAACCTTTACTTGCGAGTGCGAACACGTACCTTGGGAAAGATAATAACATGTGTTCCAATCTCCAACTGCGAGCTTTCCACATTGAATTCAAGCTTCTAACGTTGTATTAGAAGGTAATTGGGTATCTCACAATTAGAGGATTAAATGGACTTTAATCCCATTCCCATTGCAGACTTATTTACCAAGTCTCTGGCTAACCCCTTCGTCAAGTGGTCAGCCAAATTTTGTTGCGACCGAACAAACTCAACTGATATCACACCATTCATGATTAACTCCCGAATCATACTATGTCTGACACCCAAGTGTCTAGACTTGCCATTATAAATCTGACTATAGGCCCTAGCCAAGGTGACAACACTATCACAATGGATAGACATTGGTGATATCGGTTTTGGCCATAATGGAATCTCATATATCAAGTTCCGAAGCCACTCCGCTTCTTTTCCAGCAGCAGCCAATGCTACAAACTCAGATTCCATTGTAGAATGTGTAATACATGTCTCGCTTTTGGAAGCCCAAGAAATGGCACCTCCTCCAAGCAACAACACCCAACCACTAGTAGAAGATGAATCTTCTTGGTTGATCCAACTAGCATCGGTATAACCTTCTAATATAGAAGGATGTCCACTATAACACAAACCATAGTCCATAGTACCTTTTAAGTACTTGAACACCCTTGTTATAGCAAGCCAATGCTGTCTACTAGGATTACTAGTGAACCTGCTCAATCTTCCAACTGCATAAGCAATATCGTGTCGAGTGCGTCATGCATACATCAAACCGCCAATGGCTTTTGAGTATTCGAGCTGTGACACAGTTTACCAAGATTTGATACAAGTTTCTCAGTAGGATCCATGGGAGTACTAACTTTAGAACAATTATCACAATTAAACCTCTTGAGAATTTTCTCAATATAATGAGATTGTGATATTGCAATTCCCTTGTTCATCCGTTTAATCTTTATACCAAGAATTACATCGGCTTCTCCCATGTCCTTCATAGAAAACTTTGATGACAAAAACTTTTTAGTTTTATCAACTACATTTTGGTCAGTGCCAAAAATCAACATGTCATCAACATATAGGCAGATGATTACACCATTGCCGGATTCATCAAATCTGCTATATACACATTTGTCTGACCGATTTAATACAAAACCATTCGACAAAACAACCTCATCAAATTTTTGATGCCACTGCTAGGTGCTTGCTTCAGCCCATACAATGACTTAATTAATTTACATACCTTATGCTCATTACCTGGCATAACAAATCCTTCAGTTGCTTCATATACACTTCTTCTTCCAAATCACCATTTAAGAATCTGTTTTGACATCCATTTGATGGATCAATAGATTACGAATAGCCGCCAAAGCTATCGAAATCTAATAGTAGTGATACGAGCAACCGGTGCATAGGTATCGAAGTAATCGATCCCTTCCTTTTGTCTAAAGCCTTGGATTACCAATCGAGCTTTAAACTTGTCGATAGTTCCATCGACTTTCATCTTCTTTTTGAAGATCCATTTGCACCCCAAAGGTTTACAGCTGGTGGTAAATCGACAAGACCCATGTATTATTTTTCACAATAGAACCAATCTCATCATCGATGGCTTCTTTCCAAAACCAGCGTCTCGAGATTTTATTGCTTCATCATAGGTTCTTGGATCCTCCTCTATACTATAACAGTAAGAGTATTGAGATTCAATTTGATCTCTTGATCCCATAACTAAGTATAGTTGAAAATCAGAACCATATGATTTAGCTTTCCTTACTCTTGTACTCTTACGAGGTTCGGGTGTCTCACTTGGTACATCAATTGAATGATCATCCATTTGAGATTCAAAGACATTGGTATAATATCCTTGGGTCTAGGTATCGAAGAGAAACGATTCTCATCAAAGATTGCATCTCTTGATTCTATAATTGTGTTTATAGAAATGAATTCATTAGGTTCTATAACATAAAAACTATATGCATTGGAATGCTCAAAGCATATCCAACAAAGATGCAATCAATACCTTTTTCTCCCAACTTTTTCCTTTTAGGGTCCGGAAGTCTAACCACGGCCCTGCATCCCCAAACTCGCAAAAATGTCAAGTTTGGTCGTTTCTTATACCAAAGCTCATATGGGGTAATCTTGTTCCTTTTATTAGGAACTCTATTCAATAGATGACAAGCCGTTAACATGGCTTCACCCCAAAACCCGTCACTCAAGCCCAAGTAAGACAACATGGCGTTAACCATTTCTTCAAGAGTTCTATTCTTCCTTTCAGCCACACCATTTTGTTGTGGTACATAAGGAGCCGTAGTCTCATGAATTATCCCTACGGATTGGAAATATTTAGGATCATAATATTCACCACCTCTATCCGTACGTAAGGTTTTAATCAAGCCATTTAGTTGAAGTTCAACTTCGCTTTATAAATTTTAAATTTATCTAGGGCTTCATCTTTTGCATGCAGCAAATAAATATAGCAAAACCTAGAAGCATCATCTATAAAAGTGACAATATACTTTTTATTGCCTAAAGATGGAGTTGCATGAAAATCACATAAATCACTATGTATTAATTCAAGTTTTACAGAATTCCTTGTAACACTTTTAAACGGTTTCCTAGTGATTTTTGTTAACATGCAAGTATTACACCTTTTCGTATTATTATCAATAACAGGAATCAAACCATCTTTGGACATTTCAAGCATTCTTTTATAGTGCACATGTCCTAACCGAGCATGCCATAATGAGGAATTAACAACAACAGAGGAAGTCATATAAACATGTAACTAGAGTTAACAGGAATTTTATTCAAATTCAACATAAACATCCCATTGTTATAATAACCAAATCCTACAAATACACCCGACTTTGATAAGATATACTTATCGGATTCATAAACTTGTTTATATCCACATTTGTTCAAGACAGGACCAGAAATTAAATTCTTACGAAGTTTAGGTACATATAAAACATTAAACAAAGAAATAGTTTTTCCCGAACTAAATTCCAACACCACACTTCCTCTTCCTTGAATAGGAGCGGAATGGTCATCACCCATGTAAAGGACAGATCCGTCTTCCATTGGTTTGTATGACTTAAACCAACAACGATCTTTACAAACATGAGTTGTGGCACCGGAATCAATCCACCACGCAATAGCATCATCCCGCACATAAAATGCCTCAAATTAGTGAAACAATTTTTAATAAATCTGTTCCAACTATGAATTAAATTCTGACCTTGGTTTTGAGAATGGTCCTTAGACCCCTTTCCCGAACCACTTGTGCTTGCGCCTTTCTTGTTGTTTCCAACACGACAATCCTTCTTAAAGTGACCAGATTTGCCACACTTCCAACATGCCAATTTAGGCTTCTTGTTGGAACCGTAACCATTGTCATTGAAACTACGTTTCTTTCCTTTGTTTTTATTGTTTCCACCCTCATCAATCATATTGACCGAGGGTCCAAGAACTTCCTTTCCTTTGCCTTTGTCATCCTCTCTTGCGCCCTAAGAGATTCCTCTACGCGCAAGTGACTACCAAGTTGAACCAAAGACAGATCGTCTTTACCATGTTTCAAAGTGTGTTTGAAATCCTTCCGTGAGGGAGGCAACTTATCAATCACACTTGAAACCGATATTGACTCATCCATCTTCAACCCGTGTTGTGTATATTGTCCAAGGATTCTAAGGAGTTCATTGAACTGTTCCATGACAGGTCTTGAATCGACCATCTTGTAATTATTAAAATTATTCACAAGGAACTTCTTACTAGAAGCATCCTCTGCCATGTACTTGGATTCAAGAGAATCCCATAACTCTTTTGCAGATTCCTCATTTTGATAGATGTCAAAGAGAGAATCAGACATACCGTTTAATATGTGTCCTCTGCAGATGTAGTCGTCGTTTTCCCACTTTGATCTACGTCTGATTGCCTCCAAGTTGTCATCTTCAAGCAATTCCGAAATAGGGGTAGAAAGAACATACACCACCTTTAATGTTGTTAAAAGGAAGTGCATCTTCTTCTGCCAACGCCGGAAATCTTGTCCTTCAAATTTGTCTAGCTTTCCAAACTTGTTCGTCATCTCCTTCAAAGTACTTCCACCAGCCATGAGTATCACCAAATACTTTATTCGTTTGTAAGGGAAATAGGGTCTTGATCTTGATACAGAGGCCGGATATGTGATTGAATCGTGTATAATCCACTTTCCGAATAAAGTATTTCGACCCTTAATGCCTGGGTTACACAAAATCTTTATTGGGATAAGACAATCACGCAATTTGTTTTCTAGGCAAAGAGAACAAATCAAAACTTGAGAATTGTGTTGCTTTTGTTATTGTTGTATCACTTGTGTTTTTCATGTATGTACAACTGAGATCAATTCCTGTATATATACAGATGGAGAGGTATTAGTTAAAGGGTACAATCAAAAGACATGACTTTAGCCAAGCGATGTGTCTTTTCATTTTGAACTGGCACTGTTCAGAACCGCTCGCCGAGTCAAGGGACTCGCTCGGCCGAGCAAAGAGGTCCAAAATCATTTTGCCCAGATGCACGGCCGTGTCTTTTGAACTGCACGGCCGTGTTGTTCATACTGCTCGGCCGAGCAAGGCACATGCCTCGGCCGAGCAAGGCCAGCCTGTAAACTTGGACACCGCCATGCTACGCTCGGCCGAGTCAAGGACTCTGCTCGGCCGAGCACATCAAAGAAAATGTGCTACCCTTTAACTTTTACTTCTTTATCGAGGTTGACTTCGTTTTAGCTCAAACGAGTGTGTACTCCACACTTTCCCTTACTCGTATCCGAGTCTAATACGAATCACATTGATCTCTAGTAAATCACCATTACATTAAAATAAGTTGATGATCACAAAATCACCAACAGTTTGGGGATATTTTAGATATTTTCTTTGATGACATTTTTGAAAAAAATTGAATTACGAATTTACTCAACAATTTTACGAGTCTACGTAACAATTCTCTTCTAAATAAGCTTTCGTCAATTATAAAAATAATAAATTAATTCTTTTTTTAAAATGAGTAAGGTATTTTTTTATTATTATTCTGAATACACCGTAATTTTTAATTACATTTTGAGTGTGGGGCCAATTTATCCAAGGTCATAACACTGAAAAAAACTGCACCATTTAAATTTGTAATGCTTCAAGGCTCAAGTATATTGAGATATGATGTTTGATAATGGAATCCCGTATACCACTACATTTTATAAAAATTTTAGTCAACTTAATTACACGTTGATCAATAATTTAAATAAAAAACAATTATTTTAATGAAAATTTAAAAATTATTGTTGAAAATATTATTAATTGTGATACAATAACATTTTATTTTCATTTGTATAATTATTTTTATTTAAATTATTGATCAAATGTAATCAAGTTGATCAATTTTTTTTGAAAACTGTAATGATATATGAAATGAAACTGAGGGAGCATGATATTGTTTACCCTACAAATAATTATTCTATCAAAAAAGCTGTGAAAGTAGATTTTCAATATCAAAAAGTCCAAATTTAACCATTTAACTGATTTCATGAATTTAAAATGATGAAAACTTGATTTTCTTTTCAATTATGAGTTTTACAAAGATAAAATTTATTCATCTTGAACAATAATAATAATAATAATTTACAAATAATTATATTACTATTATTATTAATATAATTGTAAAAATATTAAAGTAATAATTTAAAATAATGTTGATAGTGATGATATATGGAAAATAATTCATGATTACTATAATTATATTTTTATAATTCTAAGTTATAACAATTAAATTTAATAAGACAATGTAATTGTTTTTCTAATTATTATTGTACATGGGATCAAGAATTTATCTTATTATTATTACTTTTTATAATAATATTTTTTTAATCATTAAGTTTTTATTATTTTTGAATATAATAAAGCCTTTCATTCTAAAAATCAGAAGCGCGGGTGCCACCTCACTATTCTTAAAAAACAAAAATTTTATCTTTATAAAAGTTTCAAACATAATGACATTAGTTAAATAGTTAATTTTGGACTTTTTGGTTTTAAAAATTGAATTTTGTGACTTTTTAAATTGATTAATTATTGGGACTATGCCCAATAAATTCTAAAAAAGTTTCATAATGCCCGATAAGTTCCTTCCCCATGTTGTATTATGATGTTGTATTATATTTCGAAAATACAACATCAATTAAGGCCATAATACTGCATTTCAGCGGCCGCCGGTGACCGGAGTCCGAAGCCCATGGACCGGCGACCAGATTCCGACCTCCGGCGATCGGATTCCGGCGATCGGCAGCCGGATTCCAGCCAAAATTGACGGATTTCGGTGAAATTTGACCGAATTTCGGCGAAAATTGACCGGAATTCGGCATGCGACGATAGCAGACGGCGGCGGCGGAGCTGGGCTGTGACGGAGGCGGTGATGCGGATGCAGTATTATGATTTTAAACTACTGCATAACTAAATGTTGTATTATACAAAATACAACATGAGAACTTATGAGACATTTTAATACAATGAGAAACTTAGTGGGAAGTGATTTGCTCCAAAAAGAACTTATGGGACAAATTTTCTTAATTATTCTTAGGACTTTTTGGATATAAAAGTTTTTCTAAGGGGGTTTATTAAGAAAAAAGTTCAAGAAATCAATTGGTAGAATAGGCAAAGACACGTGTCTGACTGAGTTAAGCTTTTGCAAAATTGGTTTCTCTGCCTTCATTTTTAACTCATCTTTTAAGTAAACTCAATGTTTATCACTTAATTCAATACAGTTTTGTGTTTTTTTTTTTTGTTTTTTTTGTTTTTTTGTTTTGTTTTTTTTTTTTTTATGGGACTCTATTATACTCCTTCCACATCATATTAAATACTCCCTCCGTCCCACACCAAGATTCCTTGATGTGGATTTCACGCTTTTTAAAAAATGTTTTTAAAGTGGGTAGAAAATTAGAGGAGAGATAATGTAAAAGTTAAATGTGTGATAGGAAATATGAGAAAGAATGTAAAAGTTAAAAATATTTAATAGGAGAGAGAATGAGTGAAAGGAATAGTAAGTTAATGATTTTTTTTTTTGTAAATATGTTAATTTTATAAGGATATAATGAATGATTTTTTTTTGTAAATATATGAAGATAAGGATATAAATATATGAAAAACTTTCCATTTAAGGAAGAGAACCTTGAAGTGGGACGGACCAAAAGGGAAAGGTGAAACCTTGAAGTGGGACGGAGGGAGTATCATATTTCCTTTTTTCATCTCAAAACAAATGTTAAATTTTTAAATAGAAATATATATGTACACACATATATATATATATATACTCTTTCCGCCCCTAAAAGATTTTACAAATGAATTTTGCATGAAAATTAAGAAAATGTGCAAATGTTGTGAATATAAAAAGTATGGTGGGAAAGAGGTGGAGTTGGTAATAATAAGTTGATTGATGTTGTGAATATAAAAGTAAAGTAGGAGAAAAAACGAGCGGAAGAAATAGTAAAAATTCTTTGCCATTTTAGGGGTCACCCGGAATGACAAAAGTAAAATCTTATACGCGACAGAGAGAGTATATATTAAGAGAGGATCAGTATTATCCTCACATATCCCCTTATTATTAGGGTGTCTTAGGAAGCATACAAACAAAGGAATCATCCCTACCCCTAGATATATTTGATAACATTTTGAATCCCTGTAATTTCCCCATCACACACACACACACACACACACACACACACACTGCAGGAAGCAGTCTACTTACACATGAGTAATACAATAATCAGGAAGTATATGCAAGTTCCCATACAGATAAATTAAATCAGGACAAGTATATAGAGACATCACATTTCTAAGGAGAATCCACAGCAATAAAACATTCAAGAAGTAGCCTCTCATAAGATTCGGAAATGGCATCTGCAATTATCATAAACCAGTTAGTTGCAACGTCTATATAGATTGTGGTAAGATATTTTACCAGCAGACTAATAGAGAAAGTGTCATCGACACAAAAAAACTAATGAAAGGGAATGCGCATAATATTCCCTCCGTCACAAACTGAATGGCATTTACGTTTGTTAACTTAACTGTACTTTGACTAAAAACGTTACTAAAATCTAATCATTTTCATGAAATTCTAAAACGTGTTATCCATAGTATGTTTGATGAAGCATCAATAACAATTTATGAAATTTCATGAAAATTATTAAATTATCATCGACATATAAGAGAAACATTTAAAGAAGTATTTCCCAAAACAACACAGTTGAAAAAATATTGTTGAAAATAACCTACTTTTGAGAATTTGCTATTGGCAGTAGCGAATTTAAGCCAACATCAAATTTATATTTAGTCTTTCTCAGCTTGATATAGTATTGAGAAAATAAGAATTCGCTATTGACAATAGTGATTCCAAGCTTAAATTCGCTACTGGCACAAAAGTGGGTTATTTTGGACAATAGTGGTACAAGTGTGTTATTTAGGAAAATATATTTTCAAAAAGCGTTATTTCAAGAAAAGAATCAACAAAAAATCTCAATTGAGAAAAAGGGAAATATGCATAATAAGAAAAGTCTAACATACCCCAACAGCCCACGACCTTGCCATGCTCTAGGTGTAACTGTCAACTTGATCTGCGTTCCTTGCCTCACAAGTACCACAGGAACTGGACGGCCTTGATTTGCCTGACCTTCACTGGAAAGCCTTGGTAGCACATTATCACCAAATTCGACATTTCCAAATTTGACAATCAAATCTCCAAGTTGTAAGCCATCTTCTGCTGCAGGAGATTCCTCACTGATTTCATCAACCATTGCAAAGGGTCTGCTCACAGTGACATCTACATCCATCGCAGTTGCAGTAATTCCTGAACTAATATGATTGGGAGATCCAGAAGTACCGTGACTGAGGCCAAGTGTGCCTTGATTGTTTGAGTTACCTTTCACATAATAAAAATGAGGTGAGTTTGTTGCACATAATTCTTGCTTGGAGATCTTACAATCACTGAGCATCTACACTTGAAATACTAGCCTGGGGAATAGCAGAAATGCTCATTTTTTTTAAGAGAAATACTATCAGCTTATTCTCATATATCAACAGTACGGTAACTCAGTAGAAGTACTAGCAAAGTCAGCTAAAGCTCGAGAAGAAGATATATGAAGTGGCACACTTTCAACATATACAACGTACGGCAGTTGGCAGTAGTCATCTAAAATAAGTGATGCCAAAAAAATAGTAATGTTGCTCTTCCAAACTGTAAACTGCATACCCCTCCATCCCCCATAAATTGTCCTACTTTTCTTTTCAATTTGTCCCCAAAAAACTGTCCAATTATAAAAATAACAATGACCATAGCGTAAATTTAACAAGGTGCAAGCAGAAAAGCATGGTTCATAAAAATGTTGACTTGTCAAATGGAGGACATTTTTTTGGGACGGAGGGAGTATTCAGAAAAATATTGCTTTCATAGTATAACCTTAGGTTGGAGGAGGGGGAGGGATTGTTCTTTGCAGGATGCATTTTATACAACCAACCTGACTCTTTGGCGGCTTGAGGTTTAGGACTGAGCCTTGCCGAGTGCAGAAGCTGTAGATTTTGATCTATTGTCTGTGTGATGTCCTTGTGATCACTCCGCAACTCTGCAGTAATAGGAGTAGATTAACAGTTATATACACATCAAATCTGCAACTTAAATAAAAAGTATAAGCAGGCGTAACAACGCAGGCTGCAACTTTATTATCAAATATTACAGCTCAGTACACAAGAGAGACTAGAATAACTCATAATAAGTAATTTTCCATGCTCTCATCCAATCCTTAAAATCCATGGATGAATAAAATAATGAAGCACTAAATCGAGCTGAAGAGGAAACGGGAAAAGTGCTTACAACTCTCCGTGTCAAGGAGACAGAGATGTCCAACAAGTATATTGCTTCATTTACCAACAAGTAAAAGCATGCATTTTCATGGCATAGCAGAATGCGGCATTAAATAATGACTTGACGTATTAATGAATAGCAGTGTGGAGGTATACATTCTTGCAACTTTCTAAGCTAATATACTTCATATGTCAAGCAGCTTCTCTATACTCCCTCTGCCCCATTTGAAATTGCAATATTTGCCATTTGTCCAACTTAAAATTGCAAAATCCATACAAGGAGAGTTTTTGTTACTTTTTTAATCAATGAGACCCACGTGCCAGTGCCACACTCACTCCAACTAACCCACTAATGGTCCTACCCCGCTATCCATACAACACCTTAGATTATATACTTCTATCTTGGTTTCATTAGAGGCACATCAAGGCAGACAACCTACAACGGACAACCAACCTGGATAACCTCGAAGATCTGATCATTTTTAAGCCCGGAATTATAACATAATTTAAGTTAAAAATAAGGTCATACACGTGACGTGACTACTAATCCTCGTAAAACTTTAACAAATGGAACTGCCCATGAATACTTATGTGGATTTATATTAATCATAAGGATCCAAACACCTCTACATAAAACACATAAGCACACACGACCCCAGTAGGTCAAATTAAACAATAACTAGAAGTCGGGGAAGACACAAAGAGCCATAGACAAGTTCATCTATATTATAGCTATATGTTTCTGATTCAGGCAAAAGCAATTAAGCAAACACCTTAACATTAAGATGATAAATTGGTAAAGCAGGGCAGAAACAAAGTTTATAGCTCCCTTATGAATGTGTAACCATAGCTTAATGAATTGCAAGAGTTTGGCATGACAGAACAAGGTTGCAGACAAAATACTAGGTCAGCTGGAGACTGGAGTTACTTCAGACTGAAAAATGCGAAAGGTTGATCTGTGCCTACTATAACACTGTCAGCAAACTTGGTGAGAGTGACCACACTGAGCAAAAGACTCTTTACTGAAGTGCAACGTGCACTTCAGTAGTTGCACTTAAGGGGAATGCTGGGGAAATGTGAATGCAACGAGCACAAGTATATTTATCAACACCTAATTCTTTGTTTCACATTAACTTCAGTATATCTGAGTTCAATACATACCCGCAAGCCTCAGTCGATCTGCTCGCACAACTGGGATGTCAATGTCAGACCTTGGGAACCCCTGCAGCAAAGCATCAAATTATAAGACAAGGATTTCGAGGTCTGCCACTTTAGTCTATGTGTCAAGAAAGGCATGGAGAACGCAACAAACCGCATCATATCTACCTTATCAAATCATTAAGCCAATTTAATTGCTGTTTCAGCAAGTACTTTCGAAACTTCTTTTCAATTAAAACGTTTCACTAACTCAACGTCATCTTGAAATACGGTAGTCATCCTTGATTATTTCATTAGGCTAGGCAAGCAACTTACTAAAGAAAGCTTTATAACACGAAATATATCACAATTCAAACAATAGTACAAGTGCACATTCCTTTCGCGGAGTTGATACCAGCAAATGGACAACATCATACAAGAAGATGTATCTGTAATAATGAAATCGGATTATTCTAATAAAGAGATGCACACGGAAATGATTTTGAGTATAAAATCTCATGTGCACACAAATATTCGTAGATAAAATCATAATCCTGCCGCAAAGTAAACCAAATAAGCACATACATAATATAGAATACAGCATATATTGAAACAGAGAGAGAGAGAGAGAAAATCATAGATGGCTTACCTCTGAATCGACGAGGTTACCGGAAAGGCCAGGACCGCCGGGCTGACAAAGGCGTTCGATGATGACGTTCATCTCGGTCTCCAGATCACTCCTTTTGTCCATTAGATTCATTGTTTCCGCTTTCAAATTTGCTCCTACCATTTTACCTTTCTAATTTCTGTTGAATCGCAAAATCTCTGTAGTTTCTAGGGTTTTTGAGAAAATCTCAATTTTAGTGGGAAAGATGGAAGAAACTTGAGCGGTTCTATTGGAAGCGGATGGATCGATAAACGGGTTCCTTCTTTGGGTCCGGTTAGATCAAATCGGATCAATTTCTTGTAAACAAAAACATATAAGAAAAATAAGTTAGAAATGTACTCCCTCCGATCCAATAGAAGCTGTCCAAATTTTGCCTTGCACGCAAATTAATAAAATGGGTGGGAAGAAAAAATATTGCGAATGTAATTTGAAAATAGGAGAGAGAATGAGTGAAGGGAATAGTAAATTATAATGGTGTTGTGAGTATTAAAATAATGTAGGAGAGAGAATGAGTGAAGGAAATAGTAAAAATTCCTTTGCCAAAAAAGGAAAGTGAAAGCTATTAACGGGACACCCAAAATGGCAAAATGGAAAGCTACTATTGAGACGGAGGGAGTATTATTTTTGTTGAACTTTGACCACAAATTTACGAGAGATTAATCATATTCATAAAATTCTAAAAGTTGTTGTTGATAATATTATTAATGGTGAATCAATAGAAATTTTTAGAATTTCATGAACATAATTAAATTGTTATATATTTGTGATCAAAATTCAATAAAAAAAGTCAAATGGGACAAACATTTTAGGACGGAAGAAATATATGAAAAGTAAAATGGAAAAAAGAATGCGACAGAGAAATAGTATAAAAAATTTGCTATTTTGGTCAATTCGGCGAGGTGTTACATACAAAATAACAAAAATTCTTATTTGATGGGGAAGGAGGGAGTATATAACAATGGATATTGGGGCCCTCAGACACAAGATTTAAACCCAATTTATTAGATAACATTTGAATAATTCTTCGGACACCCATTGGAAAGACAAACACCCATTGAAAAGACAAAGACATAAATGTCCTACTTTCTTTGCAAGCATCATTCGTTTTGACATATCAAATCCAAAATTGAAAATTATACTCCCTCCGTCTCACAAAACATTACCCCTTTACTGTTGAAAACGGAAAATAAGGAATAATGTTATTAAAGTAGGTGTTGTGAGTGGGAGGAGAGAGAATGGGTGAAGAGAATAGTAAATTTGAAAAGTATTGTGAGTATGACAAGTGAGTCCCATAAATAAAGAAGTATTAAAAAATTTCCTTTTTAGAAAAGTGGGACTTTAAAGTGGGACGCCCAAAATAATAAAATGGGTAATGTTTTATGGGACGGAGGAAGTATTTAGTTACTAGAATTTTTAAATTATATATTTATCACTAGACTTTCTGACATTTCAAATTAGACATTAGACTTAAAATAGTCTCAATCTGATCACTTCAGTTTTAAATATTACAAATTAATCACTAGGTTTATCAAATCATCACAACAGTCCTTAGTCTTTCCAAAAACACTTACTTTTTTTTTTCCTTCACATTATTACACTCTAATTAAGTCACTTATTTATCAAAATGCCAAAAATTAAGTCACTTATTTATAAAAATGTCACTCAAGACATTTATTTACTGAGTTGTCATCTCACTACCGGTGCAACTCTTATAACTGAAATATAATACCAATTCACTTATTATAATTTAGTTATATGTAAAACAAATCAACCAAAAAATCAAAAATCCAATAATAGCCTTGAATATTCTGATAATTTATATATTAAAACTCTTATAACTGAATTATAAAACTAATTCATTTCTTATAATTCAGTTATTAGACAATTTTTTCAATAAAAAATCAAAATTTCAATAATAACGACTTAATCTCATAATTTACACATTACAGCTCTTATAAGTGAATTATAAAAACTATTTCGTCTCTTATAATTGATTTATATGTTAATTTTTTTCAACCAAAAAAATTAAAAAAATCAATAATAATAACAAATTAATCTCATAATTTACGCATTACAACTCTTATAAGTGAATTATAAGACTACTTCATCTCTTATAATTGACTTATAAGACAATTTTTTCAACAAAAAAAAAATAAAAAATTTCAATAATAACAACGAATTAATCTCATAATTTACACATTACAACTCTTATACCTAAATTATAAAACCAACTTGCCTTCTATAACTACTTTGTCTCTTATAAAACAATTTTTTTCAACCAAAAAAATAAAAAATTTCAGTAATAACAACGAATTAATCTTATAATTTACACATTATAAATTTTTTAAGTTGATTATAAGACTACTCCATCTATTATAATTGACTTATAAGATAATTTTTTCAACAAAAAAATTAAAAAAAATTCAATAAAAACAACGAATTAATTTCATAATTTACACAATACAACTCTTATAGCTAAATTATAAGATCAACTTGCCTTTTACAACTACTTTGTCTCTTATAAAACAATTTTTTTCAACCAAAAAAATAAAAAATTTCAGTAATAACAACGAATTAATCTCATAATTTACACATTACAACTTTTATAAGTGAATTATAAGACTACTTCGTCTTTTATAATTGACTTATAAGATAATTTTTTTTAAAAAAAAATCAAAAATTTCAATAATAACAACGAATTAATCTTAATATTTACACATTACATATCTTATAGCTAAATTATATGACCAACTTGCCTTTTATAACTACTTTGTCTCTTATAATTTACTTACAAAATAATTTTTTTCAACCAAAAAAATAAAAATTTCAATAATAACAACGGATTAATGTCATAATTTTCACATTACAACTTTTATAAGTGAATTATATGACTACTTCGCCTCTTATAATTGACTTATTTTTTCAACCAAAAAATCAAATATTTCAATAATAACAACGAAGTAATCTAATAATTTACACATTACAACTTTTATAGCTAAATTATAAGACCAACTTGCCTTTTATAACTAATTTATTTTTTATAATTGACTTATAAGACAATTTTTTTCAACCAAAAAAATATTTTTTTTAATAATAACAACGAATTAATCTCATAATTTACACATTACAACTCTTATAGCTAAATTATAAAACCAACTTGCCTTTTATAACTACTTTGTTTCTTATAATTGACTTATAAAATATATTTTTTTCAATCAAAAAAATCAAATTTTTTAATAATAATAACAAATTAATCTCATAATTTATAAATTACAACTTTTAAAACTTAATTATAATACCAATTCATCTTTTATAATTGACTTACTCCCTCCATCCCAAAATATTTGTCCCATTTGATTTTTTTATTGAACTTTGACCACAAATATATGACAATTTAATTATGTTCATGAATTCTAAAAATTCCTATTGATTCACCATTAATAATATTATCAACAACAACTTTTAAAATTTCATGAACATGATTAATCTCTCATAAATTTGTGGTCAAAGTTCAACAAAAAAGTCAAATGGGATAAACATTTTGGGACGGAGAAAGTATAAAACAATTTTTCTAAAAATTGTGTATCTCAAATTATAAGCCATAATTTCTAAAGACAAAAAAGAAATAGGCTAACTTTATTAGGCACCAAAGTTCATCCTCTTTCAAGTCAAAATCCCAAGTACATGCTATGCTTTAAGTACAAAAGTGAAAGTATACTTGTCCAACAATTGATTTTTGGAAAAATTCCCCGGAGAAGAGCGTATGAACCTGAGGGAGGATCCATAGGACTTTGATTCAAAACTAATTTGAGGAGTTGGCAACGACCCATTCAACCAACGTAGGAATGGCAAATCCCGTTGCAGCTTTCTTCTTGTCGTTCCAAACGGGCCCAGCCATATCAATATGCATCCATTGTACCTTCTCGTCAACAAACTGCCATCCACACACACATTTTTCTCATCAGATTATATCCTAAGTCAGAATATGCGTAAAGAACAACCAATATGATACTTTCAAGGACAAGTTTGTGATTTTTCTTTTGTTACGAGTTTGCTTGCTGAAAGACAAATAATTTAGCTAGAATGCAGAAAGGGTTGTTGAAAATCAAACCTGCTTTAAGAAAAGAGCAGCGGTAATAGAACCACCTTGACGACCACCGGTGTTGACCATATCAGCAACTCCGGATTTCATTGACTCCCAGTAACTTTCCTCCATTGGCAACCTCCATAGCTTTTCCCCAGCAATCTCCGAGGCTGCAAATACCTCCTTTGCCAGGTCATCATTGGGCGTAAAGACACCTGTTCATATGAAATATCTTATCTAGACTTCTTGAAACAAGTCGTCGGGTTTCTTATATGGAAGTAGTGGAAGCACTGGAGGTTTACATTTTTTTTTTTTTTTTTGAGGCTTGCCCACCTTTAGGCAAGCCTTTTTAAGTCAATTCACAACCAAGCCTTTTTAAGTCAATTTACTAATAAGTCCCTCAATTCACTAGAAATTCCCTTAAAATCCCCCCCGCAGGCGCCTAATATTAACTAGGGAGGGATAATCATCCACTCTAATATTGGCAAGGAATTGATCAGAAGAAGATTACATACAAGAATGTTATCATGACATTTTAAATCACTCTCGGATCCTTCTTGGGGCAAAAGGAGGCACTTGCCCCCACTGACATCAAAATTTTCTTTGCTACTGAGGAGTTGTTTAAAGAAAGGCCACATAACACTTGAAGTGTGGTGTGTGCTATTTTATTTGTCTTTGTCGATAGTGTTACTCCCTCTTTATTAAAAACAAGTGTTACTCCTTACGTCCCATACAAAACTGTCTTACTCTTATTTTTGGTTTGTCTGAAGAAAACTATAAATTTCCAAAGATGGTCCTTATTTTCGAAAGAATTGTCTGAAGAAGACTATCCATTTTTAAGACAATTACTATAATCATCTTCAAAATTTGTCTCGGGATGTGAACTTACAACGATGTTACAAGTCTATAAAAGGAGGATAGTAAGAACATTACATTGCTACTAAAGTTCGTTTCAAAGTCAACTAATTCAACAAAATCTCTTAAAAGTTCAAAATGGGCGATCATTTTGGGACAAAGGAGTAGTATAGTTTAGAATGAATTTTAGTGGGTGCGACATTAGTACATCCCCTTGGAGATAAATCTCTGCTCCGCCACTGATTTTTATATCAAAATTCTATCAGTTTACTTGGGAAACTATTTATAAAATTGCTCCAATAATTCACTACTACGGAGTAATAGATAAGATGTGTATACCAGCAATTGAGGGTCCAAGAGCAACTATGCAGGCCCCAGTCAATGTTGCCAAATCAACTACCTGCACGACCAATTAACATATTGTGAGCCCAATTTCATAGTCAAAAAGCCATAAGGTACCATACAATGATGCAGGTGAATGAATGATTTTGTTTAGGTAAAAGCCACAATCATTAATGATATCTAGTCGCCTATCTTGATGTATTCGAAATAAAAATTTGTGGTGGAACCAAAGATAAAGCTTATTTTTGCGATCAAACTTTGACTTCAGAAGATATACAAAGTCCAATATAGGATACCATCCTCTCCTAAACTGCCCCTCCATCATTCTTGCCCTTAAATATAAACGTTCCCCCCAAATGACTCGTGTTTTGCCCCTTAAAAGTTAAGCCAACCATGTCAATGAAACAACATGCCTCAAATTTTTACTGCAAACTTTGACAGTCAGAACTTTCACACCACCAAGGTTTCCGTACTCTACTGGAAGCAACAAGGAGACGCCTTATTCAATCCCAGACGAGAAGTGTCAAGTATAATCTTAATGAGCTTCAATTTGGTCATTGTTTTAATAAAACCCGTAGAACATAAATGTGCACCTACTATATCTGCATGCATTCCAAAGCCCAAACAATTACCTTATCTACCCCTTGGTTACAAGCATACACCAAAGCATCTGCAAGTGTAAGTCTTCCTTCAGCATCAGTGTTGTTAACCTGAAAAAAGATAGGATTCAGAACAAAAAAACACCATTAGTGACTTTTACGTGGAAGAAGAAAGGGAGAATAAGGTGAACCTATTCGTCGATTTAACCAAGCAGGATAGATTAAAACTGGCTTAGAATAAAATGGTATAGGGAGAAGACACTGTGTTCCGTTCCGCCAGCGCAATTTCAGTATTAACTCATCTTTGCTTTCCCAGAAAAGAGATTCATAGCTGAGTCCCAATACTTATAATGGATAACGCCCTCAGGTTAAAGGAAACATAATTCACCTCAATTGTCTTTCCATTTGAGGCTGTAAGTATGTCCCCGGGCCTCATACCAGTTCCACTTATCATGTTTTCACATGCTGCGACAATAAAATGAACCTGCAAGTGTAAAATTTGCAGCAACTCATTACTAATAAGGAACGAACTAAAAAGACAGTTTTTTAGATGTTTTTAACTAACATCTTCCTGCAACATACACAAAAGAAATGGAACATGGGCATTCAAACCCTTGAAAGAACCAACAGTGATAAATATCTCACCTCAACTCCAGCAGGCTTAATTTGACCAAGAGCTTTAGCAGCGCCCAACACTGCTGCTGATCCTCCCATGTCAAACTTCATGAGCTCAATTAAACAACCGGGTCCAGTTTTGATGTTGTAGCCACCACTGATTCACAAAAAGGCATTCATGGCAAATATTAGCAAAGTTCTCCTAATCAGCCATAACTTCAGAGTAACAAATACTGGGTGAAAATATATAATAACAAAAAAGTACTTCACTCGAAAAAAAATATAAAGTTACCTGTCAAATGTCAATCCCTTTCCAACTAAGGCCAGCTTTGTTTTGACTGTTCCACCAGGAGGCGTATAACACAAATGAATGAAATGAGGAGGATTTGCAGAAGCAGCAGCAACACCGAGATAGGCTCCCATTTTCAATTCTTTGCACTGCTCCTCATTCAAGATTGTTGCAGAAATAACATCGCTATATGTTGAAGCAATATTTTTAGCCTCTTCCGCTAGAACACCTGAAGTAGATCACAAACATAAACAATCAGCATTAAGCAAGCAAACATCATCTGAATAAAAGAAAGAATATTGTTTTAAAATGGGACCACACCAAAATGGGCAATTCTCATAATTAAGCAAACATCAACTCAGAAAAGTATGCACATTTCAGGCTATTCACATGAATACAAAGGCACCAAATGTATCACTAACCAGGAGTGAGGACATTGGGAGGTGCATTAACGAGCTCTTTTCCAAAGATCACGCCAGCACAAACATCTTGCGTGTACTTGAGCTTCTTTTCTAGCTCCGGACCAGTTCCAAGACCAAGAAAATCCACAGATCTGAGAACTGGCTCCTTAGATTCCGACTTAAATCTGGTATCTTCATAAGTCCCCAACAACGTCCCTGTTCCAAGACAAAATTTTCCATGTTTAAATTGCTATAAGAACACATTCAAGATTCATACTTAACAAATATATGCTGCCTATCAAATGAAATTCCATTTCTAAAATCTGTGCACGTGTAAAATGCAAGTACAAATAAAAGAAAAAGGTGGGAAAGGGTACCAGTTGCTATTGCAGAAGCAGTACTAAGCTTTGATTCAGCAGAGAGGTCCTCTGAAGAAGCAAGCACAACTGCAACATCATTGGCCTGAGAAGCCTTTGCTGCAGAAGCAACAGCCTCACCAAGACTGCGATAAGACGAACCCGTACCGACTTTTCCAAGCCCAATCAAACTGACCCTTTTCGAGGCAAGTCCCGGAAGCCTTAGGCTTGTGGACTGTCCAACCTTTCCAGTGAAATCTTCCTCAGAAGAAGCTTCAGACAACAGCCCACCCAATTTTAAATCTAGTTTCTTTAAAATAGAGTTTTCAAATTTCATGTATCCATTTTTTAACAAGTCTTTCTCAGTAACACCAACAGCAAGTATGTCCCCTTTCCATTCCAACAAATCCACGTCTTTCGCAGTCAACGAAATCTTCATTTTCAAAAACATATGAACAAAGATTCAATCTTTCTATCAAAATTACAATAACCCACTTTCCAATTACAACAGTTAACCCAATTCAATACTAAAATTCAAAATCCCATAAACGGAGGCAAAATTTACGGAAATAGTAAACGATAAATCACTACAAAAATTGAATTGCGAAGGAGGAAGGGGGAAATTGACCTTGGGAGCATTGATTTGAGCAGGGTGAGTGAGGCCAAGAGTGGCCCGAGCTTGAGAGTGAGCCATGCGTTTCCCTCTCCGACAAGATAAGGGCGAAAAAGAAATGCCCAAAACAGGAACAAATCCGAAAAACGAGGTCGAGGATGAAGACGGGGTCGAGGCTACTAGAGTAAAGGAAGAGGATACTCTAATGGCGGCCATTAGAGTAGTGGGCAATATATGTGTATATATAGTGTTGAAATATAGATATAGATTGCAATAATTCAGTGATGCATTGACATCATTATTTGAATAGAAGATTTCAATTTTGGGTCTCTCTATATCTTTTTTTTTTTTTTTTTTTATACCTGGTTCTCGCCACGGACTAATCCCGAACCACCGATCTGGCCCCTCAAGATATTGGCGGATGTAAATCGCGAATTTAGCCCCATGCAAGAAGACTCCCTTATACTCCCGAGCCTCAAGGGAGACCTCTCTATATCTTTTCCTTATATTATGCTAAAAAGCCCTAATGGATTCTTCCACGTATTGGCCTGCCATACAAATATTAAAAGAGATTGAAGCACTAAGGCCCTACTTGGATGTTTTTGGGTTCAATGAATTGCTCGAATGCATAGCAATGGTGAAGGATCTAAATGATAATAACAGATACTTCCTTCTCCTAGCTAAAACTTCATTATTTTGATAATTTCTAAAAATTAAGAAAAATGGTGAGTATGAATGGGGATGTGAGTAGAGAAAAGTGAGTGAAATTGATAAGTAGAATTCGCCATTTTAATGTGGGAAGGAAAAAAGTGAGTGAGATTGACCAATGATATCTATATTTTAAGTATTTGAAAGGAAAAAGTGAGTGAGATTGACAAGTTGACCCACATTTTTTTTTACCATTTTAGAAAATGTGAACTTGTAATAAAATGTCATTTCGAATAAATGGTGAAACTTTATTTGAGACATAGGGAGTATAAGTTTTCAGAATGGAATGTGGAGAGTGACGAAATTGTCAAAGGTATTCACTTTTCAAAGAAGAACGAGGTGCAATATAAGATGAGATAAAGAAGTTCCATATTAATAGAAGAGCAAGTTTTGGGAGAAATCAGTTTCTTCATAAATTATAAAAAGTTCAATTTTTTTCAACTTGCAAGTATTTGACGAATATAGGAACAGTTTAAAAAAACAGGACTTTTTATAATTTAGGGAGAAACTAGTTTCCCCCAAAATATTGTGTTAATAGAAAACTGTGATTTAAGGTAAATAAGAGTACAACCCGAAAGTGGAATATAGCGTGTTTGGTGAAAAAGTTTTCATGCAATTTCTATGTGAATGTGAATCTGAATAACTTTGGGTATTTAAAAGTGACCAAGTACGAGAATCCTCATTCTTGCTTGGATTCAGAAATTAGGGGAGATCATCCCAACTTAGATGAGAACGAGAAGTTGTTACTCTTATTCGATCTGATCCTGTTGAAGATTGCATTTGTTAAGGCACACATAAAAAAACTTCACGTTAAGGAGGTTTCATATAAGAAAGCATGGTGTGACGCTTGTAAAGTCAATACAGATGGATTCATTGCCCTAAGATCAAAAGAGTTCTTGTTCATGTTGATCCATCTAACACACACAAATATCATAGTTAAATTTTTGAAAACATCAACGAAATTTGTTTAACATTAATATATACACTAAATTTAACAAACACCAAATTTAAATTGAAAACTTGCTTTAAGAAAACCCTACTACCTTCAAATTGATCAAGAAATTTGTTTAACATCGCTTCAAAATAGTAAAAATTATTTAAAAATCATCAAAGTGACGAGTTCCACTGAGTTGGATAAGGGTTTAGGAACCCCTCAAGAAGAGGACCCTAGGCAAGATCCCCGATTAGATGAGTTTCTACGAAGAGTTGCGGATTTAAAGGCAAGTTCATCTAATTTTTCTCCTACTGTTCTACTGTTGGTACTACAATTGGTCAACTCAAGCTCCCACAATTGCTAATTAAATAACTCTTGAAGTGCGTAAGTTGAATCCATATATTTCAACCAAATATTTACAAGTATTGTTGATGGAGCAAAAACTTCTGACATCTTCTTTACAGTTCCCCCCTCCCCACCAAGATAAGTTGTAATAAATGTAATAACAATACTGTTAGTGTAATCTGCAGGTGATATCGTAGATGATTTCCCAAGTGATATCGCAGATGATATCCTGGACTGAAAATTATATAGTTGTATATTTCTTGTTTGTTATTTAATGGACTAACGTGCTAATATGGTCTGTATAGTCTATGGTTTATGGTTGTATTTCAGGGTGCAATAGCATCAAAGAAGGAGCTAGACACGTGTGGAAAGAAAATAATTAATACATTTTATGTATTAATTCGTAATTTTGGCATTCAACAACAACACGTATGTGGACTTTGTCAAAGGTTGTTGCTGAATTATAAAAGAGGTACAAGGATGATAAAGCAAGGGAGTACAAGGCGTGGAAGCATGGCTTGAGGATTCAACAACTCGGTTGCTACAAAATAGGAAGTGGGAGCTAGAATTGTGGAAACAAATTAACCCACTCTCCCTACACTTCCTCCACGTGCAAGACCAGCCCCAAGGTCATTGTGGAGTAGCCTTCAAGTATTTGAAGACTATAAATAAGCTTGGAAGGTTTATTTGAAGATATGCCAATTATTTCATCACATTCACACCTTCGAAAAGCTTAGAGATAGAGTTCTTTGTTTGGTTCTTTTTAAATCCTTTCTCCCTTGTAATTTCGCACTTGATTACTTTGGTATCAAGGTGTGTGAAGGCTAGGATAGGATTCCGTTCTTTATCTCTTGTTCCATAGAGCTCAAAATAGATATAGCTATAGGGAACTTTCGGCTTTGTAAATTCATTCATAGTGATTATAAAGTCTTGCTTAAGAGGCACTCTCAAGTTATATTTATATAACTTGAGAAAAACAATTTTGGTGTTTTATTCCGCCGCAAACTCTTTTACAAAATTGTTTTATTTTCGAAGTGTGTGTGTGCCATCCCAAGTGCTATCGTTGGCCGTTATCACCTTGGATATCACTTGTGATTCAAGCCGTGACAATTTCAATTGGTATCGAGCCTCTCACTTGACGATACTAAGTGTTTGGTCCTCTTTATCATGGCTTTTGATCCCGCAAATCCAAACCAAAAACGTCTTCTGTTTTAGATGGTTCGAATTATGCATATTGGAAAATTCGCCTTCGCTCGCATATCAAATCAATTGATCTTCGAGCATGGCGATCTATAGTTCATGGGTACTCTCTTCCACTCTTACCTCCCGACGAGGATGGTGATGTTCGAGTTAAACCCGAAGGTGAGTGGACGAATGAAGAGATCACTCTAGCTAACTATAATGAGAAAGCTCTTAATGCTATCTTTTGAGTGGGTTGACATGCATATTTTTAAACTTATTCAAAATAGTTCCACAGCTCAAGAAGCTTGGGATATTTTACAAAGGTTTTGTGAAGGTGATTCTAGTGTGCGTGAAAACAAACTCGAGAGGTCTTACCGGCAAATTTGAAAGGTTGAGAATGGGTGAAAGTGATACCATTTCCTCTTATTTTGAAAAACTATTTCGACATTGCTAATGAGTGTCAACTTTTAGGTGAACCTTTTACAAACAAACAATTGGTTTCAAAGGCTATTAGAACTCTCCCTGAGCGTTTTAATATAAAAGTTTCATCTATAGAAGAGGCTCACAATCTTTCTACAATGGATATCAATTCCTTAATGAGCATTTTAAAAAATTTTGAGTCAAATCTTGCCGAGCAAAGTGAAGCTTTCAAAGGCAAGAGTGTTGCTTTAAAAGTTCAATCCTCTAGTGGTTCAACTAATGAGGATGACGAAATTTTTGAGGAATTAGGTGAAGATGTCAGTGTTGCCTTACTTACCAGGAAATATAACTCAATGGTGAGAAAGTTTAACAAAGAAAATGTGCAGGTAAAGGCTAAAGAGCAACAAGCCAAGGTGTACAATTCAATGCCCAAGAAGACATTTCCATCTACTCAGAGAGGTGGTCCCATAAGGAGATCGTCATCAGATCAATCCAGATCGATCCAAAATACCTTGAATCAATCCAATGTCATGCTTGCTCTGGATGGGGTCATTACTCAAATGAGTGTGCTAACACTCTAAGGAAGATGGGAAAGAACCTATGGGTTTCTCTCAGTGACAATGAGGATGAGGAGACCAATCAATCTGAAGATTCAGATCAAACAGCAATGGTGGTCACAAACTGTGACTCGGACTCTGTCAGTGATACCCCAGGTGATATCCAAAATGGGATAGCACCTGAGATATCATCCAACAGGTATACAGATTTAAATTTGATAAATGTTGTTTGTTTTGTGGGTTCTGTTAACATGGATGCAGGTTGTTCACAAGATGAAAAGGAGTTCAAAGAAGGATGAACTCATTTGTGGTCTTAAGAACCTTTGCAAAGAATTGGTGGATGAATGGAAGAAAGAGAACAAGAAGGTGATCTCTCTGTCCAAAGAGGTTCAAGACCTAACTGATGGCTTGACTAGATTGGAAGTTCAACTCACAAAGAAGGATGTGGAGCTGGACAAAGTCAAGAGCAAACTTACTCTTGCCGAGACAACATTCAAGAAACTCAATACGAGTTCTACTAAGTTAGATGCAATTCTTGGGTTGTCCAAACCACTCAAGGCAGGTATGGGTTTTCAAGAGTCTTTAAATGCTATTACATCTACTTTGTCTAATACAGAAGATAAGTTAATTTTTGTTAAAGAAAGAGATCATGTTGAACCAATATCTTCGATAAGTCTTCCGACAAGGTAAAAATATGTAACTACCGTTACTCTACCTGGACATTTGAAAAATAATTGTAAAACTCTCTTAAAGAAACAGTCCAGCTTCTGTGTGATACCCGAAGTGCTACCTAGCATGTCGATATCACTGTCGATCGAAGAAAAATTATCAAAGTAGAAAAGTGTGGAAACCTAAGTCTAATTTGATATGTGATGTTGTATGCACTGCCTTAAAAACTAATGTTGAAGGTTCATGGTATTTTGATAGTGGTTGTTCTCGTCATATGACTGGAACAAAAATGTTTTTAAAGGAATATGAACCTATTCAAGGTGGTAGTGTAACATATGGTGGTGGTGGCAAGAGTAATATAGTAGGAAAAGGCGTATTAAATGTACTGGATTTCCTGCTTTGAAAAATGTTTTGCATGTTGATGGACTGGTAACTAATTTAATTAGTATTAGCCAACTTTGTGATGACAACCTTGAAGTAAAATTCAATAAAAACACTTGTGAAGTTTTTGATTGTACCAATAACTGTGTTATGACTGGTACTAGGTCAAGTAATAACTGTTATCTTGTTGAGGATAAACAAGTGTGTCATTCTGTGAGGGTTGATGATGCTACCTTATGGCATCAAAAGTTGGGTCATGTCCATTTTCGTAACATTGTGAAACTCATTAATGCTGAAGCTATAAGAGGTATACCTAGTCTGGACATTAGTACAAAAATCATATGTGAAGATTGTTTAAAAGGTAAACAAACTCGTGCTACCCATAGTGCTACCCAACATAATGAGGAGTATTCTCGGGACAACGCACCGTTTTCAATTAATGCATATGGATTTAATGGGTCCAGTTGAGGTAGACAGGTTTAGGAGGTAAGAAATATACTTTTGTAATAGTTTATGATTTTTCTAGATTTACTTGGGTATATTTTTTAAAAGAAAAATCGAAACTTTTGAAAAGTTTAAAGTCTTACATGCTAAAATCAAAAACATGTTTTCTCGCTCTTATCATGCAAATAAGGTTCGATCATGGAACGGAGTTTGATAATTCATTGTTCTTTACTTTTTGTGAATTAAAAGGAATTAAACATGAGTTTTCTGCTCCTAAAACACCTCAACAAAATGGGGGCGGCCGAAAGGAAAAATAGGACCTTACTTGAGATGGCACGTGTGATGTTGTTTTCAAAAAGAATTTCAAAAAGATTTTGGGCCGAGGCCATAAACACAGCTTGTTACACGGCCAATAGGGTTTTTCTAAGACTGGTACTAGAATGACACCTTATGAAATTTTGAATGGTAGGATACCAAAGGTTCATTATTTTCATACATTTGGGTGTGTGTGTTATGTTCTAAAATGATCGGGATTACTTAGCTAAATTTGACTCTAAAAGTGATAAGGCTATATTTCTTGGGTATGCTCAGACTCGAGCATATAGGGTTTATAACCTTAGGTTAAAACCATTCAGAATCAATTAACGTTGTTTTTGATGATTTAGCAAGTGTTACAGGTGATGGAGTACAGGAATCTCCATTAATATTGCCGGAAGAACTGGAGAATCAAAATCAAGTAAGTGATACCCCAGTCTTGGCCAAAGTGTTGCCACTGATGGGATAGCATCTCCAGTATCACCCAAGACCAATCCAAAGAACTCGAAAAGGATGAACGATCGATGATGATCATGTGCATGAAGACTTGAGAAGGGATCCACCCGCCTAGGATCGAAGAGACCATCCTTCCTCTCAAATTATTGGAGAAGCTAGTGAAGGGGTACAAACAAGGAACAAAGGACATTTTAGTGACCGTGAAATGGCAAGGTAATTGCACAGATGTCCACCACATACCACAAGGTAAAATATTCCTGTTTTGTCTCTTCTTTAGAACCCAAAAATATTTACGAAGCTTTAAAAGATAATTTTTGGATACAAGCCATGCAAGAGGAACTTGACCAATTTGCTCGTAATGAAGTTTGGTGTTTAGTACCACGTCCTAGTAATACAAATGTTATTGGTACTAAATGGATTTTCAAAAACAAATCGGATGAGCAAGGAAATATTGTTAGGAACAAAGCTCGTCTCGTAGCACAAGGTTACACCCAAATTGAAGGTGTTGACTTTGATGAGACCTTTGCTCCCGTTGCTAGAATAGAATCCATAAGACTCCTCTTGGCTATAGCTTGTTTTCTAAAAATTACTTTGTTTCAAATGGATGTTAAAGCCGCCTTTTTAAATGGTTATTTAAAAGAAGAAGTTTTTGTTGAACAACCAAAAGGATTTGAAGATCCTAATCTACCAAACCATGTATATAGACTTGATAAAGCTTTATATGGCTTGAAACAAGCTCCACGTGCATGGTATGGTCGCTTAACCTCTTTCTTAATTGAATATGGATTCACAAGAGGTGAAGCAGATAGGACCTTATTTATCCTAAGGCATGGCAAAGAAATAGTCATTGTTCAAATCTATGTTGATGACATAGTCTATGGCTCTACTTCTCAAACGTGTTTAAAAGATTTTGTAGAGGCCATGACATCAACATTTGAAATGAGCATGATTGGAGAGTTAACATTCTTTCTAGGCTTGCAGGTGAAACAATCAAATGAAGGAATATTCATTTCACAAAACAAGTATGCAAAGAGCCTAGTAAAAAGGTTTGGGTTGGAAGGAGCAAAAAGTTCAAAAATCCCCATGTGTTCTTCTCTCAAACTTGGTAGAGATCAAGTAGGTGAGGATGTTGATCCTACTCTTTATCGTTCAATGATAGGTAGCCTTCTCTATCTCACTTCTAGTCGTCCTGATATCATGTTCAGCGTGTGTGTTTGTGCACGTTATCAAGCCAATCCTAAAGTCTCTCACCTTAATTCTCAAAAAGATAATTAAATATGTTTCAGAACAAGTGAATTAGGGATTTGGTTTAGTAAAGATACTAATACCAATTTGGTTGGCTTTAGTGACTCGGATTGGGCGGGGGATATGGATGATAGGAAGAGTACTAGTGGGGGTGTTTTTACTTGGGCAACAATTTAGTTTCATGGTATAGTCGTAAACAAAATTGTGTTTCTCTCTCCACAGTGAGTGCAGTATGTGGCGGTGGTAGTTGTTGTTCACAACTTATTTGGCTAAAACATATGTTAGATGACTATGGCCTAGAGAGTAATTCTTTGACTATGTACTGTGATAACCTGAGTGCTATCAACATTTCAAAAAACCCAGTTCAACATTCCCGTACCAAACACATTGACATACGTCATCATTTTCTTAGAGATATGGTAGATAAAGGCCTAATTAATATTGATCATATTGATACTAAGTATCAACTCGGCCGACATCTTTACCAAGGCCTTAGACCACGAGAGATTTTCTAGTTTGAAAAGATCTCTTGGTCTTTGTAATCTCTCGAAGTTCTGCTCGTCTCATGCTACCCCAGGTGATGTTATCACTTAGGGTAACACTTGTATATTAGTGTATTTTTTTTCTTTCTTTCTTTGCTTATTTACTTAAAAAAAAAATATATATATACTTTATTATTTGTTTAATCTAGCTAGCTTAGTTCTAGCTGTGGCACATGCTGACCTTTTTGTTATGGTAGGTTATTATTTAGGTTAGCACGTCTGATATCATTCCCCTTCATATGCTTAAAGTGACAAGGTCACTAATCTTTTCTTTTTGATAAATAAAAGGCAAAGGCATTTTTTTCATACTTTTCTCTCGAGCTCGGGGCACGGTGTTCGCTGCAACGATGTACTCTTGCCAATGAGAAGGTATGAGGTGATTTATGCTGAGTATTAGGGACATGGAGTTCGCTACTACAGTGTACCCTACTTGAAAGGCATAGATCACTGGGTCTCTACACTTGAAATATAACTTGAAGCACGGAGCTCGTTACTACGTTGCTTTCTTGTTTAAAGAAGTGTATTGAGACGTGTTTAACAAGCAATGTACTTAAAAAATTATATATAGGCATATAATGCCTAAAGTGCATGAAAAATGCTCAGCTTGTTATGCCTGAAGTGTCTAAAAAGGTTAAGCTTATTATGCCTCAAGTGTTTGAAAGCGAAAAAATATTTATCAAGGGGTTTTATATCATATGTGTTATCCTACGTGTTGCCATCATTGCCTTAACACATTAGTGTGTGCTATATTAGTTTTTTTATTTATTTTCGAAATATTGTTGATTAATTTCTCAAAATCTGAAAGTCTTTTTAATTAAAGAGTTTACGATTTTGAAAACGTCTTCAACAAGATTCCTTTATTTTTTGGTAAACTTAATTAAGTAACTAACCCATTTTTTTATTTGTGCTTATAATGTTTTGGGCTTAGTTGTAAATTATTTAGTTTACCTATTTTTTTTATTCTTTACGTTTTTACTTAAAATTTTTTTTTTTTTATTTTTTGCAACCGTGTTTTTAAGTTGTTTGGGGGTTTTATTTTAAAGGTGTGGTTAGGGTTAGTGTTTAAATATGTGGATAGGGTTAAAGGAGAGATTAAATAGGGGTAGATTAGATGGACTCTTAGATGTCAAATCAATTTAAAGAGTTTGTTCCCCACTTAATCTTTTTCTCCTATTTTCTCTCAACCTCCTCCGTATCTCTCTCTATCCGTTACCCTCATCTCTCTCTAAAACCCTCGTTCCAACGCCTTCTTCTCTCCCAAAAATCCTAGGTCAAAAATTCGTTCCAAAATTCCCTCATATCTCCATGGCATCTCCATCCAAAGCTAGTACCGAACCATCTCACACGGACCAAATGGACATCTCACCTAGCATTGCTCCTTCCGTGGCATCTCGCGTGGCCATGGAAACTTCCCCAATGATCACTCCAAGCTCTTCTCCACCAACAATGGCGATTGTTCCTACCTCTGGCCCCAATGCCTCGTTTGATCAAGGCATTCCTAAGGTGACTCTCATCCCTACCGAGCCAAAAAGGAAGAGGAAAGCCCCAGCGCCAAGCCGTCTCCCCAAATCGCAAAAAGGAGGTCTTCCAACCGCATTAGATCAATCAGAGTCCAAGGCAACTTCAAATACCTCTCTTGATCCGGTTGAAGTCTCGAAAGCTCTATTGATGTGTCCTCACCCCATGTGAGTGATGAGAACTTTGAAGCAAACAAGGAAAAGGAGCCTTCGTGGACTCATTTGATGCTTGGGTAGATGGTGATGAAGAGGAGACTCTCTACGATTATCGAAAAAGAAGGCCATGGCAAAGCGTGAGTGCTACCGAAGTGCTAGCAAGAAGAGGATATCATCTGAGGTAACACTTGCCCCCTCTTACGTTCCTAAACATTCCTCTAGTGATAATTACGGTGATGAGGTTACTCAAACGAAGAGGATAAAGCTTTTCCAAAACCTTTTCTTACTTTGGAGTATTATAAAAAGGAAAATATGGAACTTTGGTTGAATAGTCTAAGTAAGAGAATTTTAAAGAAGCACATTGATGAGGGTCGGTTGGAAAAGGAAGGAGTGGTTCAGTTTTTAAAGGACAGGAATTTTATTAATGCTAATAATCATGCATCAGTTTTTGTTGAGAGTGTTATTCGCAATTTCTTTGCCAATTTGCATGCTCATTTGGATGATGAAGGGTCTGCTAAATATGGAAAAGTGTTTGTTAGGGGAAGAGTCTATTCTTTTACTCCTGCCCTGATTAACAAAGTTTTAGGCCTCCCTAATGTAGATGATGAGAGCATTAGGGTCAATAGAGATGAAATTGTAAAATTGCTCACTCACAACAAACTGCAGTCTTGGCCTTTGAAAGAGAAACTTCATGCTTCTAGATTATCTTCTCTCTATTCTGTACTACACAAACTGTGCATCTTCAATTGGCTTCCTACAACTAATGAACCTATTGTGACATTGGAGCATGCGAATGTGTTGTATAGATTGGGTAAAAATTTAAGGATTAACTTTGGAAGATTAGTGTTTAAACACTTAGCTTCATGGGGTAGAAAAAAGGAAGTGAACATTAGCTTTTTTCCCTATCCTTCTCTAATCTTCAAAGTTTTGGTATTTCAATCCTTGCCCATTGAAGCCTCTGATGTTTTTACCACTGAACCTGAGTACTATACTGTGACGACCCCAACCCTAGGCACTCATTTTAAATAATAAATTATATGCTTTTAATATTTATGTTATCTTTATATGTTCAATTATACCTTTAAATTCTTAAATTGAGATAAATTGAGTGAAAAGTAAAATTAGGATCTTATGAGAATTTATTGGACATTAAATAAAGAAACTTGGAGAAATAATAAAAAATGGAAAAAAATGCTAAATAGTGTGGGGAGGTTAATTGAGTAGAATGAATTAATGGGATAAGAATTTTTTTTTTGTTTTTTTAAGTTTAGAATGAAAGCCTTAGTAGATTTCCCATGGGGGGCCAATGTTATAACCTCCCTTCCTTCTTGCCAAGTGTCACTCCATCACCTCCTCTTACTCCCTTTCCCCACTTCTCCTTCATTCATGCTAATTCATCCTAGAGAAAGCTTAGAAGAAACCTCCATTGAAGCCCTCCTTCCAAGCTTTGGAATCCAAGACTTTCTTCACCAAAAATCAAGTTTTAGAGCACCATTGAAGTTGAATCACCTAGAGGAACCCATCAAGACCAATCTTTCCTTATAAAATCCAAGTAAGTTGTTATGACTTCCCTTCTTTTAATTGTTCATACTCTCCTTGATGTTCTTCTTGTTCTTGTGATGCTTGGTTCTTGCTTTGGAAATTTTAGGAGAGTTGAATGTTGGGAAAATGGAATTATTGAAGTTAGGGTTCATGGAAGATCTTGTAAAAAGGGTTTGAAATGGGTAGAATGGGTGTAGATAAATGATCTAGGATTACTTGATTTTGAGTTTACATGTTGTTTGGGACTTGGTAAGATGAAGGTATTCTTTGGTGTCATTGGGGGAAGCCATGGTAGAGGTAAATGAGAACTAAGGTTAAAAAGGGTCAAAAGTTGAAGAGGTTTGGAGGCACGGGCGGCCGCCTGCGGGGGCTGAGCGGCCGCCCACCTTGGCAGTAGGAAATTGTCTTTTGAAAATCCACTTGGGCGGTCGCCCAAGTGGTTAAGGGCGGTCGCCCAAGAGGGCAGAAACCATGAATTCTCTTGAGGTCCACTTGGGCGGTCGCCCAAGTGTAAGGGCGGTCGCCCAAGACCCTGAACCAAGATTTTTCAATTTAAACTAGGATCGTTTGGCAAGTTGTTTGGCCACTTAAAAATGGTGACTCCCACTTAGTAATTGAACTTGAACCTTCATTTAGGTCTTGTATCCTTGTATATGGAATTTGTAGGGTAGGTTTATGATCCCTCATTTCCTTACTTGATGTTATATATATTGTTGTTGATATTGTTTAGTGTATTCATAAATTGTTACACTTTGATATTGTTGGGCATGAGTATATATTACCATGTGGCTATTGTTTATCCCTTTTTGTGGATTTTATTCAAGTATCTATTATGTGCTTGATATGTGTGAGTCACCGACGTTGGGGTATAACGAATCACGATCAATTATGGAAGTGTGACCTAATGTGATCGGATTATGTTATATTCGTGACCGTCCCCTCCTGTGGCCACGAGTTGGGGTTATAGCGTCTGTATTGAGCCAAAAGCCTTACAGAGTTGCTACTTTGTCTTATTTGGTTCCCCGAAAAACGGGTCTTTTAAGGCGTGAGTATTGCTTAAGCGGCTCATTGTAAATTGGAGTATTATTATACCCAATGTTGTACGACTACTTGTTCGAGACGGGAAAAGGTAAACCAAGGTAATGGAATGTGTTTATAGCTTTCCCAATGTGTTATGTGTGACTTGTTATATGTTGCATTTATTTGGCATATTCTGCATCCATAATAGCTTGCTTTGAGATTTATTCTCACCCCTCTCCCTTTCTTGTTTTAGATCCCGAGACGGGAGGACCGCCCAAGTAAGGACGGAAAGGAGTTTGTTGTGAGCATTTTGGGATATTGTCGGGGTACGTTAGGTTGGCGTAGAAATTATTTTGTCATAATTCCTTTTGGGCGTTTGTAATTATAAACTTTATCTTTCTACGTCAAAAACCAATATCTTTTGTAACTAAACAGTTGATCGTTTTCGAAGTTAGTTATCTCCTCCTCCGATGTTGAGTTGAGTGGAGTTCTTTTAAAATGTTATATTATTAATGTTTATGTTTGAAAGTCAAAGTAAAGTTTTAAAAGTTTAGTGTTTTCGGGTTAGTTTGAGGACGCTCCAACTCGGGACACGTGTAGGTTCCGGTCGGGGTCCTCACGGTTGGTATCGAGCTCGGTTAGAATTCTCGGGTAGAGTCTAGGCGAGTGAGAGTGTGTGATAGCCGACGTCGAGTGTTTAATGCGGGAGTTTGTTGTTATGGCGGGAAATGATGGTGATCGAGAATGCGGGTTTGGGTGGTGTTGGTAATCCGAATGCCGAGATGATGGATATGTTCAGAGGTTTCTTGACATATGGCAACTCAGAATAATTTGAATCGGGGTAGGCAACAAAGAAGGCAGACAAGGGCAAAGCATGGTCTAGAGAAGTTCGTGAAGATGTCTCCTCCTAGCTTCAACGGAGATCCGGATCCGACGAAGGCCGAGAGGTGGCTTGAGGCTATGAATAAGATTTTCGCAGCTATGGAGAGTTCGGATGCGGAGAAGGTGAGATGTGCCGTTTTCAAGTTGGAGGGACCGGCGAGCTTTGGTGGCGAGGTAGTGAAGGATGGTTGGGACCGGGATTTGACACCGCAGACTTGGGAGAACTTCACCCGCAAGTTCCGGGATCACTTCGTGCCAATGGTTACTAGAGATAAGAAGGAAGGCGAGTTTACGAAGCTGGAGCAAGGGACCATGACGATAGCGCGGTATTCGGCAAAGTTCACGTAGTTGGCCCGATATTGTCCTCATTTGGTGCCGGATGAGGAGAGGCGAGTCTACCGGTTTGTGAAAGGTTTAAGGGTTGAGTTCGGAAGCGGTTGTTGACGCATGCTTCGCCAACTTCCAAGCGACGGTGAATATGGCGTATCGGATTGAGAATGACATAGAGGAGCATCGTGGTAGAAATGAAGGTGGAAACGAGAAATAGGTTCCAAGGTCAAGGTTCGGGACGAGAATAGGGTGCGGCCGAGGACATTTACTCGGGAGCGAATCGAGGAGGTCGTGTGGCGGCTCCGGCAAATCGTGCGACTTAGGTCGGTTTGGGACAACATGTGGGTTTTGCAAGAAACTAGGGCATTCGGAGGACACGTGTTGGAGCAAACAAGGAAAGTGTTTGGAGTGTGGGTCGGCAGGCCATTTTAGGAGGAATTGCCCCAAGTTCTGAGAATAAGCAAGCTTCGGGTACCGGATTTGGAGGACAAGGTAGTGGTGTGAAGAGAGATGTTGATGGGAAACCTAAGGATGTGTAGAGTCCAAGGTCGTGTGTTTGCTTTGGGTCGAGGAGAGGTCGATCCTAATGCCTGTCATTAGAGGTATAGTTCCTGTCTCGGGAGTTAAGGCCCGCATTCTTATAGATCCCGGGTCTTCCCATTCATTTGTGGCATCGCATTTTGCATTCTCATTACATATCTTGCCTGAATCTATGCCTTATGTGTTGGAGGTCTCTACTCCTATGGGAGAGAGCCTTGAATCTTCTTTGATATATCGTGGTTGTGATGTGACTATATGTGGGCATGTATTGCCGGTGGATTTGGTCGAGTTACCAATCCGTGATTTTGATGTGATCCTTGGGATGGATTGGTTGAGTCAGTGTCATGCTATGGTAGACTGTCGTAGAAAGCGAGTCTCATTTGCTATGCCTGATATGCCTACTTTTATATTTGATGCGGATAGATCTATGTTCGGGTTACATGTTATTTCTGCCTTAAAAGCTAGAAAGATGCTATCTAAAGGGTGTGCGGGTTACTTGGCTTATGTGGTAGATTCCAATAAGAAGTCTCCCGAGTTAGCTCATGTTCCGGTTGTCAATGAATTTAGTGATGTGTTTTCTAGCGAGTACTCTATGCCTCGGACCGTGAGATAGAGTTTTGTATTGACTTAGTGCCGGTACCGCACCTATCTCTAAAGCACCCTATAGAATGGCTCGGCCGAGTTAAAAGAGTTGAAGGTCCAATTGCAAGAATTGTTAGACCGAGGTTTTATTCGTCCTAGTGTGTCTCAGTGGGGAGCACCGGTCTTGTTTGTTAGGAAGAAGGATGGTACCTTACGATTGTGCATTGACTATCGTTTGTTGAACCAAGCCACCATTAAGAATAAGTATCCTCTTCCGCATATAGATGATTTGTTTGACCAACTCCAAGGTTCCGTTATCTACTCAAAGCTTGATTTGAGAAGCGGATACCATCGATTGAAAGATTAGACCAGGATGATGTTGCTAAGACGGCTTTTCGAACTAGATATGGTCATTATGAGTTTGTTGTGATGCCGTTTGGGTTAACTAATGCTCCGGCCGTATTTATGGATATGATGAACCGTGTTTTCAAGCCTTATCTTGATAGTTTTGTGGTGGTCTTTATTGATGATATTCTTGTGTATTCTAAGTCCAGGGAAGAGCATGAGAATCATTTGAGTATTGTCTTGTCCGTTCTTCGTGAGAAGCAGTTGTATGCTAAGTTCAGTAAGTGCGAGTTTTGGCTTGAGCGATTTCTTTCTTGGGGCATGTTGTGTCGAGTTCGGGAATTTCCGTTGATCCTTCAAAGATTGAGGCCGTGGTTAATTGGAAGCAACCTTCGACGGTGACCGAGGTCCGTAGTTTTCTTGGTTTGGCGGGGTATTATCGGAGGTTCATTGAGGGTTTTCTCGGATTGCGACTCCGTTGACTAGGTTGACTCGGAAAGATGTATCGTTTGTATGGGATTCCAAGTGTGAAGCAAGCTTTGATGAATTGAAGAAGAGATTGACAACGGCTCCTATTCTTACCCTTGGGATGGTTGTGAGCATTTTGTGATCTATAGTGATGCCTCGAATGCGGGTTTGGGATGTGTGTTGATGCAAAATGGAAAGGTTATTGCGTATGCCTCTAGGAAGTTATCACCGGCGGAACAGAATTATCCTACTCATGATATGGAATTGGCGGCGATTGTATTTGCGTTGCATAAGTGGAAGCATTATCTTTATGGGGCGAAATTCGAGATTTTCACCGATCATAAGAGTTTGAAGTACTTATTCACCCAAAAGGAGTTGAACAACCGACAAAGGAGATGGCTTGAGTTTTTGAAAGATTTCGATTGTATAATTTCTTATCATCAGGGAAGGCGATGTGGTGGCCGATGCGATTAGCCGAAAGGCGTATATGACAGCTTTGAGTTCTCGGGAATTGAAGAGTGAAGTAATTATTGCGAATGTTAGAGCCGTTCCGACTTTGTATGGGGATTTGAAGGAAGCTCAACAAGGTGATCCGGAGTTGAAGAAGATTTTAGATCAAGTGCGAGATGGGAAAACCGGGGAGTTTGCTTTGAATAGAGATGGGATTTTAACTTTCCAAGGGAGAATTTGCGTTCCGTCATCGCGGAAATCAAGAAGCGTGTTTTAGAGGATGGCCATAAGTCCAAGTTTGCGATTCATCCGGAAGTACCAAAATGTATCAAGACTTGAAGCGTGGATATTGGTGGAATGGAATGAAGAGAGAAATAGCGGATTATGTATCTAAGTGTTTGACTTGTCAACAGATTAAGGCAGAACATCAAAGACCGGCGGGACTACTTCAACCATTGGATATTCCGGAGTGGAAATGGGAAGGGATCTCGATGGATTTTGTTTCGGGTCTACCTCTTACCGCGAAGAAGATGGATGCTATTTGGGTTATTGTGGATAGATTGACAAAGTCGGCTCATTTTCTCCGGTGTCAACTAAGTTTTCGTTAGAGAAGTTAGCCCAGTTGTATTTGAAGGAGATTGTGAGACTTCACGGGGTTCGGTTAGTATTGTGTCGACGAGAGATCCGAGGTTTACATCTAGATTTTGGAGAGCATTGCATGAAGCATTGGGTTCTAAGTTGTGTTTTAGTACCGCGTTTCATCCTCAAACCGACGGTCAGTCCGAGAGAACTATTCAGATACTTGAGGATATGTTACGAGCTTGTGTGATGGATTTTCAATTATCTTGGGAGGATCATCTACCGTTAGTCGAGTTTGCTTACAACAACGATTATCGATCTAGTATCGAGATGGCTCCGTATGAGGCGTTGTATGGTAGGAAGTGTCGATCTCCCGATGTGTTGGGACGAGGTTGGTGAAGCGAGACTTTGGGAGTCAGGACTTGGTTAGAGATTCTACGGAGAAGATCAAGGTGATTCGGGATAGATTGAAGACGGCTCGAGTAGACGGAAAAGCTACGCAGAAACCCGATAGAAGACGGGATTTATCTTTTCGGGTTGGAGACTTTGTGTTCTTGAAGGTCTCTCCGAGGACGGGGATTAAAAGGTTCGGTAATAAGGGTAAGTTGGCTCCGAGGTTTGTAGGTCCGTTTGAGATTCTAGAGAAGATAGGGAATTGGCTTACCGGTTAGCGTTGCCTCCGTCTTTTTCTTTACTCCATGATGTCTTCCATGTTTCGATATTGAGGAAGTATTGTCATGACCCCTCCCATGTTTTGAGCTCTCCTCCCGATGATGTCCAAGCGGACATGTCTTATGTTGAAGAGCCATTAAGAGTCCTAGAATTCCAAGTTAAGGAGTTGAGAACTAAGAGTATTCCGATAGTAAAAGTCCTTTGGAAGAACCACACCGTAGAGGAAGCGACGTGGGAGCTAGAGTCGGAGATGAGGGCGAAATACCCGTGGTTGTTTGAAAATTCAAGTAAGTTTTCTTTAAAATTCGGGTCGAATTTTCTTTAAGGGGGAGTGAGTGTGACGACCCCAACCCTAGGCACTCATTTTAAATAATAAATTATATGCTTTTAATATTTATGTTATCTTTATATGTTCAATTATACCTTTAAATTCTTAAATTGAGATAAATTGAGTGAAAAGTAAAATTAGGATCTTATGAGAATTTATTGGACATTAAATAAAGAAACTTGGAGAAATAATAAAAAATGGAAAAAAATGCTAAATAGTGTGGGGAGGTTAATTGAGTAGGATGAATTAATGGGATAAGGATTTATTTTATTTTTTTTTAAGTTTAGAATGAAAGCCTTAGTAGATTTCCCATGGGGGGGCCAATGTTATAACCTCCCTTCCTTCTTGCCAAGTGTCACTCCATCACCTCCTCTTACTTCCTTTCCCCACTTCTCCTTCATTCATGCTAATTCATCCTAGAGAAAGCTTAGAAGAAACCTCCATTGAAGCCCTCCTTCCAAGCTTTGGAATCCAAGACTTTCTTCACCAAAAATCAAGTTTTAGAGCACCATTGAAGTTGAATCACCTAGAGGAACCCATCAAGACCAATCTTTCCTTATAAAATCCAAGTAAGTTGTTATGACTTCCCTTCTTTTAATTGTTCATACTCTCCTTGATGTTCTTCTTGTTCTTGTGATGCTTGGTTCTTGCTTTGGAAATTTTAGGAGAGTTGAATGTTGGGAAAATGGAATTATTGAAGTTAGGGTTCATGGAAGATCTTGTAAAAAGGGTTTGAAATGGGTAGAATGGGTGTAGATAAATGATCTAGGATTACTTGATTTTGAGTTTACATGTTGTTTGGGACTTGGTAAGATGAAGGTATTCTTTGGTGTCCTTGGGGGAAGCCATGGTAGAGGTAAATGAGAACTAAGGTTAAAAAGGGTCAAAAGTTGAAGAGGGCTGGCTGGAGGCATGGAAGGCCGCCTGCCGGGGGCTGAGCGGCCGCCCACCTTGGCAGTAGGGAATTGTCTTTTGAAAATCCACTTGGGCGGTCGCCCAAGTGGTTAAGGGCGGTCGCCCAAGAGGGCAGAAACCATAATTTCTCTTGAGGTCCACTTGGGCGGTCGCCCAAGTGTAAGGGCGGTCGCCCAAGACCCTGAACCAAGATTTTTCAATTTAAACTAGGATCGTTTGGCAAGTTGTTTGGCCACTTAAAAATGGTGACTCCCACTTAGTAATTGAACTTGAACCTTCATTTAGGTCTTGTATCCTTGTATATGGAATTTGTAGGGTAGGTTTATGATCCCTCATTTCCTTACTTGATGTTATATATATTGTTGTTGATATTGTTTAGTGTATTCATAAATTGTTACACTTTGATATTGTTGGGCATGAGTATATATTACCATGTGGCTATTGTTTATCCCTTTTTGTAGATTTTATTCAAGTATCTATTATGTGCTTGATATGTGTGAGTCAGCTGACGTTGGGGGTATAACAGAATACGATCAATTATGGAAGTGTGACCTAATGTGATCGGATTATGTTATATCTGTGACCGTCCCCTCCTGTGGCCACAGGTTGGGGTTATAGCGTCTGTATTGAGCCAAAAGCCTTACGTAGTTGCTCTTGTCTTATTTGGTTCCACTGAAAAACGGGTCTTTTAAGACGTGAGTATTGCTTAAGCGGCTCACCGTAAATTGGAGTATTATTATACCCAATGTTGTACGACTCACTGCTCGAGACGGGAAAAGGTAAACCAAGGTAATGGAATGTGTTTATAGCTTTCCCAATGTGTTATGTGTGACTTGTTATATGTTGCATTTATTTGGCATATTGTCGCATCCATAATAGCTTCTTTGAGATTTATTCTCACCCCTCTCCCTTTACTGTTTTAGATCCCGAGACAGGAGGACCGCCCAAGTAAGGACGGAAAGGAGTTTGGCTGTGAGCATTTTGGGATATTGTCGGGGTACGTTAGGTTGGCGTAGAAATTATTTTGTCATAATTCCTTTTGGGCGTTTGTAATTATAAACTTTATCTTTCTACGTTAAAAATCAATATCTTTTGTAACTAAACAGTTGATCGTTTTCGAAGTTAGTTATCTCCTCCTCCGATGTTGAGTTGAGTGGAGTTCTTTTAAAATGTTATATTATTAATGTTTATGTTTGAAAGTCAAAGTAAAGTTTTAAAAGTTTAGTGTTTTCGGGTTAGTTTGAGGACGCTCCAACTCGGGACACGTGTAGGTTCCGGGTCGGGGTCCTCACATATACCGTTGATCAACAACTGAAAAAGGGTAAAAGGTATACAAAAGATCTTCCTTGGAACAAATCTGATGAAACAACCCCTGCTCCTCCAAGTGCTATCTCACATGATACCCCAAGTGCTTCCCAGTGTTGCTCTTCATACTTTTGCAGAACCGATGCCGCAAGTATTCTCGAACAACATGATAAATCTTTTGGGCAACTCTGGACCATCAATCCCAAAGGCTACAGTTCTCAACTTCTGCACAAAGCAGTCAAGTGCAATAGGAGAACTTCTGAGGGACGGGCTAAGCTTAAGCGGGTAACGGATGCTTTTATTGATGAAATTTCTTCCCAAACGGGGGAGGATCTCGCCGCTTCTTGGAACTTACGGAGCCGGTGCTACTGCAGTGCTACCACGATCTTGGCCCAAGTGATGGTGGAAGTGATAGGGAAGGAGATCGGGAGGAAGAAGAGGAGTTTGAAGAAGAAGAAAGTGAACCCGAAGGTTGACAAACTGAAGGTTGATGTTGCCACTATCATATGGGTGACTGTTTTTGTGGTGGTCCTACAAACAATGTTTTTATTTTGGTGATGGTGGTGGTTCTCTAAACAATTTACTTTTATTTTGTTTATTTTGCTAAAACACTTTATTTGGTTTGTTAATAACTTAATCGCTAGGTTATTTTTGCTAGTTTTTGGATGATATTTTGCTACAATGGTTATGGTTTTTAATGGTTACTTAGTTTATTTCCAAAACTTTTTAAAGTTTGAAATAAATTAGTTTATTATGATAAATCATTGTTTAGGATTAGCTCCTTGATTAAGGGGGAGTTAATTTTTGTGGAGATATTATTCTATGGTCTATGCTCTGTACATTTGTATATGAGACTTATCCTACGGGACGGCACATTAAGTTTGGAAAGAAATATCCAACTAAGGGGAGATTGTTAGTGTAATCTGCGGTGTGATATCGTAGATGATTTCCCAGTGATATCGCAGATGATATCCTGGACTGAAAATTATATAGTTGTATATTTCTTGTTTGTTATTTAATGGACTAACGTGCTAATATGGTCTGTATAGTCTATGGTTTATGGTTGTATTTCAGGGTGCAATAGCATCAAAGAAGGAGCTAGACACGTGTGGAAAGAAAATAATTAATACATTTTATGTATTAATTCGTAATTTTGGCATTCAACAACAACACGTATGTGGACTTTGTCAAAGGTTGTTGCTGAATTATAAAAGAGGTACAAGGATGATAAAGCAAGGGAGTACAAGGCGTGGAAGCATGGCTTGAGGATTCAACAACTCGATTGCTACAAAATAGGAAGTGGGAGCTAGAATTGTGGAAACAAATTAACCCACTCTCCCTACACTTCCTCCACGTGCAAGACCAGCCCCAAGGCTGTTATTGGAGTAGCCTTCAAGTATTTGAAGACTATAAATAAGCTTGGAAGGTTTATTTGAAGATATGCCAATTATTTCATCACATTCACACCTTCGAAAAGCTTAGAGATAGAGTTCTTTGTTTGGTTCTTTTTAAATCCTTTCTCCCTTGTAATTTCGCACTTGATTACTTTGGTATCAAGGTGTGTGAAGGCTAGGATAGGATTCCGTTCTTTATCTCTTGTTCCATAGAGCTCAAAATAGATATAGCTATAGGGAACTTTCGGCTTTGTAAATTCATTCATAGTGATTATAAAGTCTTGCCTAAGAGGCACTCTCAAGTTATATTTATATAACTTGAGAAAAACAATTTTGGTGTTTTATTCCGCTGCAAACTCTTTTACAAAATTGTTTTATTTTCGAAGTGTGTGTGTGTGCCATCCCAAGTGCTATCGTTGGTGCTGTTATCACCTTGGATATCACTTGGTTCCTAAAGTTCATTACAGAAGAGAATGATATAAAGTTAGAAGAAAATGATTATTATGACTTTGAAGATGGTTACACCTCTGTTCGTCGAAATTATAAGCCTTTCAAGGTACACCCAAAAAGAATTTTCTTATATTTTTATTTTATGCTTTTTTTATATTAATAAAATTTAGAGGACTTTGTCATTTTTGATTTAAAAAAAAACTTATTAATTATAATGATTAGTATATCATTTTCCCTTTTTCTTTGTATTAGTCAATATTATTAGTATTAATCCTATGAGCTTGAACAAGTGCGCTAGTTATCCGTTCAGCTATCAGTCATGAGGCTATGGAGCTATCTTTGGGCCATTACCAGTTGAGGATAAATTGGATCTAAAACAGCTACTGTATTAATTTTAAGTCGGTCGTAGCCGGCGTAGAACAGTTCCAAATCTGCAACAATGATTTTGTTAGTCGATCTTCAGTCTTCATGCGAATCCTGGACAATAAATATTAAGAATTCAATTGCACCTTGTTTGTCACCTGATGAAATTTAAATGGGACTAAAAACTTTGTCATAATTTTATCGGCCAAATTGTTAAACCACAGCCGTGATTACAGCCATAATCTGTGAAATTCACAGATCAATCTTTAACTTTATTATTGTAATCACGTGTGATTTAGTTGTTGTATCTCTTTAGGTATGTATATATGATTAGCCTTAGATTATTCTCTATAATCCTTACCATGTATAGATAAGTCAGGACTCTCTCTCTTGTAAACAACTTTGTGTATAAAGGAAAATAAGAATGAAAGGAAGAAACCACGTTGGGTTTTTCTTCACCATATGCTTCTTCTCTAAACTCTCTGTCTTATATGGTATCAGAGCTTCTTAGGAGCCATGACAGAAACCCCCGTGAATTCCAAAGAAGTACGTGTCTTCGACCATCGATACCGAAGACCGACCTCCATCTCTTCCCCTTACCTTGAATATCCAATCTTATCTTGGACACTGTCATCTCACGACTGACAACTACATGAATTGGAGGTCACTGTTTTTCACCGTCCTCACGACGTATGAACTCACCACCGCAGTCACAAACAATGTCCCTCCTCCGGCTAAGCTACCAGATGGAACAAACAATCCTTGGCTTGCATATTTCAACCAAGCCTTAAGCCTTGTCCTAGGGTGGATCAAGGCCACTGTATCCGCAAAAATTCAGTCCCGAATCAACCCTTGTCAGACCGCTCCGGCTGCGTGGGCTCTCTTAGAGAAAAGATTTGGGGGCAAATCTCGCATTCATGTGAAAAGCTTAAAACTGAACTTAATGCTCTTGCAAAGAAGCCGGAAACCTCGGTGGATGATTATTTTCAAAAAGCCATCTCTCTCTCTCGATGCTTTGGCTAAAAGCAGGAGAAGTAATCTCGGACGAAGATCTTCAACAACGAATTGTTCTTGGACTCGGCCCTACGTTCAAGGAGTTTATAACCTCTCAGAACAATCGCCCGGTGACTCCTTAGATGATCTTCAAGATTTCTTGCTACGGGAAGAGGAATTGTTGTCAAAATTCAATACTCTTGCCTTAAACCCTACCGGTGCTCTTGTAGTGACTCGTCGGCGTCGCGACAACCAACGTACAACCATACGGGCACGGCTATTCTCCCAATCACCGTGGTCGTGGCCGGGGATCCTCACGTGGCAAGGGAAATCGTGGCAACAATAATAGTGGCGAGAGGAGGCCGTGGAGGACGAGGTATTTTGCCCACACCCTCTCCCAACCCTCCCGGCGGACTTTCGGTGCTCCGCCTCAACCAAGGAACCCACCTCCCCACACTTACGGCCCTAGGCCGCTTACTCCCTACAAGCCGCCGAATCAAGGTCCCCGCCAATTTTGCTTCGGGAATGGTCACACGGCTCCCTTTTGCCAAAATCCAGGAAATTATGCTCTCTTCGGTCATCATAATCCGGCGAGAAATGGTTCAACATGACGAGGGTACTGCTCCTTTGGCTCCATCTTTTGTGCTCGATTCGGGGGCTACCAACCACATGACCCCGTCCTCGATGGGTTCTCGGATCATTCTCCGTACTCAGGTACAAATTCGGTTACCATAGCCAATGGTTCCCGAATTCCTATTTCATCTATCGGTCATTCTTCATTCTTGTCTAATAATCGTAGATTTCTTCTTCGTAATGTATTACATGTTCCTACATTACATAAATCTCTATTGTCTATTCGTCAATTTTCTTAGATAATAATTGCTTCTTTGAACTTGACGCTTTTGGTTTTCGTGTGAAGGACACCACCACGGCGAGATTATTCTCTCGGCAATAGCTCCAATGGCCTATACACACTCCGCTTTGATTCTTCCGCTCGCGTCGAGTCCTCTAGCGCTCATTGGCGAACGTGCATCCTCAACTACTTGGCATGCCCGTCTTGGTCATCCGTCTCTTGGTGTTTAAGTCGTTAGTCAATAAAGTTCATCTACCTATTAGTGGAACTATTTCTAAGTCTTTTTGTCATATTTGTCCTCTAGGAAAATCGAGTCAATTACCTTTTGTTGCTCGTAATTTTCATTCTCGCGCACCTCTAGCGCTATTACATTTGGACGTATGGGGGCCTTCCCTATTGTTTCAAAGAATGGATATCGTTTTTATTTAAGCATCGTTGATGATTTTTCTAGATATGTTTGGCTTTTCCCTTTATTTCGCAAATCGATGTATTGGATGTTTTTGCCTCTTTTAAACTCCAAGTTGAAAATCAATTAAGTCGAAAAATATCGCCATTCACACTATAAAAACTATCCAAGCTGATGGAGGCGGTGAATTTATTAATCGCCAGTTCTCTATTTTTCTTCGAAATCATGGCATTAAGCATCAATCTACATGTCCATACACACCCCAACAAAATGGTACGGTCGAAAGAAAACACCGTCACATTGTGGCTATGGGTTTGTGTCTCTTATCCCAATCCGGGGTACCTCAAGTTTATTGGCTTGAAGCATTTAATACGGCGGTATATCTCATTAACGGGTTGCCCGTACGACAACTTGGTTACATATCACCTTTTCAAAAATTGCTTAAACAAGTCCGGATTACAAAACTCTTATAACTTGTGGTTGTCTATGTTTTCCCCATCTTGTACCATACAACTTCCACAAGTTTATGCCAAAATCTTTCCCAAGTGTCTTCCTTGACTAGGATAATTCTCGAAAAGGATACCGGTGCCTAGATCAATCCACAGGCAAAATTTTTGTTTCTCGACATGTGTTATTTGATGAATCCACATTTCCCATGTCTTCTAACATTGTAACGAGGCTCGAGATCCAACTCTCGGCAAGGATAAAGAGCGATCTATTTCTCCCTTGGTTTCTTTGCCAAGTTCTGACAAATTGCATCGGGTCCCATACATTCGGCCAAGCGGCCCACCGCTATAATTCCCGTGGACCGACCCAATCTTGGTTCAAGAACATCGTCACAGCTCTGTTTGGAGCATTCTTACAGACGACCCACTCTTGGGCCTTCTTTGGTCAATAGCACATTACAACCTGCCTCCGCGTCACCTCGGATTGGGTTGGATTCCCCTGTCCAATCCCCTCCTATTGGCAGCCCGATATCTCCGTTTCTGCTCCACCGGCATTCGGTTCCCTAAGGACCCATCCTATGGTTACACGAGCTCAGCAGGAGTTTATAAACCCCGTATCATTGCTGATTTGGTACTCTCCGACAAGTTAGGCAGCTTCTACATCTGTCACCAAATATCCTCTCCCACTTGCTCTATCGGCCCGCAATGAAGAAGGTCATCCGAGTTTGAACCCAAAACTCTCAAGCAAGCTATCCCATTTCTTCATTGGAATGAGGCCATGCATGAAGAGTTATCTACCATGCAGAAAAATGGCACATGGACTTTGGTTCCCCGGCTTCCATCCATGAATGTAGTAGGCAGCAAATGGATATTTAAAGTTAAACGTCGAGCGGACGGCACTGTGGAACGCCATAAGGCTCGACTAGTGGCTCAAGGATTCACTCAACAGGAGGGTGTTGATTATGATGAGACCTTCAGTCCGGTGGTCAAACCGTCCACTATTCGTACCATTCTTTCTCTTGCTCACTCTCGATCTTGGCCCATTCAGCAGCTTGATGTCCGAAATGCCTTTCTAAATGGCATTTTACATGAGGAGGTATATATGGCACAACCCCCTGGGTTCTCTCATCCTGATTTTCCGGATCATGTGTGTCGCCTCCATAGATCAATCTATGGTTTGAAGCAGTCACCTCGCGCTTGGTTTCAGAGGTTACATGACTTTCTTATCTCCATAGGTTTCTTTAACAGCAAGTCCGACAGCTCGCTATTCATCCGCCACAATGAATCCTCTATGGTTGCCATCCTCGTGTATGTGGATGATTTTATCATCACCGGTTCCTCTCATATTGAGGTTTCTTCGGTTATTGATAACATTAGTGCGACTTTTGAAAGTCGTCGTCTTGGCACTCTTGGGTTTTCACGGGTATCGAGACCTACATGCGGTGATTCTCTCATTCTTAGCCAATCTCGATACGCATCTGACCTTCTTCATAAATTTCATATGGAGGGTAGCAAGCCCACGACTACTCCTCTTACTCCAGGCCTACATCTATCTGCTCATGATGGTGATCCCATCTCAGATATCACTATGTATCGTAGTATGGTCGGTGGTCTTCAGTATCTTACTCTCACGCGCCCGGACATTGCGTTTGCAGTCAACCAAGTGTGTCAGTTTATGCACTCTCCTCGCACATCTCACTTAGTGGCTGTCAAACGTATTCTTCGCTACGTCAAAGGTACTATCTATCGTGGGCTTCATATTTCACGGTCACATGACACATCTTTACAAGCATACTCTGATTCCGATTGGGCTGGGTCACCCGATAACCGCCGCTCTACCACAGGTGCGTGTATTTTTATGGGACCCAACCTCGTAGCTTGGACGGCCAAGAAACAAACTACGGTGGCAAGGTCTAGCGGTGAGGCAGAATACCGAGCCTTGGCAACTACGGCTGCAGAGTTGCGTTGGTTTTCATTTCTATATAGAGAGCTCGGCCTCTACCTCTCTCCACCACATATCTACTGCGATAACCTTTCCGCACTTCACATGGCTCGCAATCCAGTTTTCCACGCTCGTACTCGCCATGTTGAAATCGATCTACACTTTGTCCGTGAGCTTCAACAAAGCGGCTTCTTACGCCTATCATACATTGCCACCAATAATCAGTTAGCGGACATTTTTACAAAGGGGTTGTCGCGTCCCCGTCTTGATTTGTTATCCGACAAGGCTGCCGGCACTGTACCACTTAGCTTGAGGGGGTGTTAAACCACGGCTCGTGATTACGGCCATAATCTGTGAAATTCACGCATCAATCTTTAACTTTATTATTGTAATCACGTGTGATTTAGTTGTTCATAGATCTCTTTAGGTATGTATATATGATTAGCCTTAGATTATTCTCTATAATCCTTACCATGTATAGATAAGTCAGGACTCTCTCTCTTGTAAACAACTTTGTGTATAAAGGAAAATAAGAATGAAAGGAAGAAACCACGTTGGGTTTTTCTTCACCATATGCTTCTTCTCTAAACTCTCTGTCTTATACAAATTACCCTACAATGCAACATAATTTCCAAAAATAATATTGCAACATACATCCTCCGTCTCACCCGAAATTTCAAATATAGTTTAAGAATTAAGAAAAAGATGAAAAATGTGATATATTGTGAGTGTCGATAGTTGGTAGGAGATAGAAAGTGGAGTAGAAAATAGTTAGTGGATAATTTTTCTGATTATTACATGTGGGGCCCACAAGTAAATATGTAATAAAACCTTTTTATTTTAGAATTTTGAACTTTTAGTTGGTCGTTAGTGATCAAGAGCAAATTTGAAGGAAAAAAAACGACATTCATTTAGTGATCAAGAGAGTACAATACATTCACAAAAGAAACGTAACAAAGTAGGTGCAATATAATACTCCCTCCGTCCCATAAAACATTACTCCTTTACTGTTGAGAACGGAAAATAAGAAATAATGTTATTAAAGTAGGTGTTGTGAGTGGGAGGAGAGAGAATGAGTGAAGAGAATAGTAAATTTGAAAAGTGTTGTGAGTATGACAAGTGGGTCCCATGAATAAAGAAGTATTAAAAAATTTCCTTTTTAGGAAAGTGGGACTTTAAAGTGGGACGCCCAAAATAGTAAAAGGGGTAATGTTTTGTGAGACGGAGGGAGTATGAGATAAAGAAGTTCCATATATTAAGAGAAAACAGTAGTTTAAGGTAAAAAAGAGTACAACTCGAAAGTGGATTATAGCGTGTTTGGTGAAAGAGTTTTCATGCAATTTCTATGTGAATGTGAGTCTGAATAACCATGGGTATTTAAAAGTGACCAATTACGAGGATCCTCATTATTGTTTGGATTGAGAAATTAGGGGAGATCATCCCAAGTTAGATGTAAGTTTATAGGACGAGAAGTTGTTACTGGTATTCGGTCTGATCATGTTGAAGATTGCATTTGTTGAGGCACACATAAAAAAACTTCACATTAAGGAGGTTTCATATAGGAAAGCATGGTGTGACGCCTTTAAAGTCAATACAGATGACTTCATTGCCCCAAGATCAAAAGAGTTTATGTTAACGTTGATCCATCTAAAACACACAAATGTCATAGTTAAATTTTTAAAAACATCAACGAAATTTGTTTAACATTAATATATACTCTAAATTTAACAACCGCCAAATTTAAATTGAAAACTTGCTTTAAGAAAACCCTACTACCTTCAAATTGAACAAGAAATTTGTTTAACATTGCTTCAAAATAGTAAAAATTATTTAAAAATCAACAAAGTGATGAGTTCCATCGAGTTGGATAAGGGTTTAGGAACCCCTCAAGAAGAGGACCCTAAGCAAGATCGCCGATTAGATTAGGTTATACAAATAGTTGCGACTTTAAAGCCAAGTTCGTCTAATTTTTCTCCTACTGTTGGTACTACAATTGGTCAACTCAAGCTCCCACAATTGCTAATTAAATATCTCTTGAAGCGCGTAAGTTGAATCCATATATTTCAACCAAATATTTACAAGTATTGTTGATGGAGCAAAAACTTCTGACATCTTCTTTACAGTTCCCCCCTCCCCACCAAGATAAGTTGTAATAAATGTAATAACAATACCTTTTTTCCCTAACCATCAAAGTTATATTGTTATAACCCTCCCTTAAAATAAACATGGTTCAGAAACTGATGCTATTTCTTCATCTGAATCGAACACTTATTGTGATGACTATGAAAGCATGGTGGGTGCAATAGTTGTCTCACATCGGGCTCCCAAAGTTCATTATAGAAGAGAATGATATAAGTTAGAAGAAAATGATTATTATAACTTTAAAGATGATTACACCTCTGTTCGTCGAAATTATAAGCCTTTCAAGGTACATAAAAAAAGAAGTGGGGGTAAATGGGGATGATATTGTTGCCTTTTTTTCTTTCTTTTCTTATTTTTTGCGGTAAGGCTTTATATCCCCCTCCTTATATTTTTATTTTCTACTTTTTTATTATTAATAAAATTTAGAGGACTTTGTAATTTTTTATTTAAAAAAAAAATTATTAATAATAATGATTAGTATATCCTTTTCCCTTTTTATTTGTATTAGTCATTATTATTAGTATTAATCCTATGAGCTTGAACAAGTGCGCTAGTTATCCGTTCAGCTATCAGTCATGAGGCTATGGAGCTATCTTTGGGCCATTACCAGTTGAGGATAAATTGGATCTAAAACAGCTACTGTATTAATTTTAAGTCGGTCGTAGCCGGCGTAGAACAGTTCCAAATCTGCAACAATGATTTTGTTAGTCGATCTTCAGTCTTCATGCGAATCCTGGACAATAAATATTAAGAATTCAATTGCACCTTGTTTGTCACCTGATGAAATTTAAATGGGACTAAAAACTTTGTCATAATTTTATCGGCCAAATTACCCTACAATGCAACATAATTTCCAAAAATAATATTGCAACATACATCCTCCGTCTCACCCGAAATTTCAAATATAGATTAAGAATTAAGAAAAAGATGAAAAATGTGATATATTGTGAGTGTCGATAGTTGGTAGGAGATAGAAAGTGGAGGTAGAAAGTAGTTAGTGGATAATTTTTCTGATTATTACATGTGGGGCCCACAAATAAATATGTAATAAAACCTTTTTATTTTAGAATTTTGAACTTTTAGTTGGTCGTTAGTGATCAAGAGCAAATTTGAAGGAAAAAAATGAAAAAAAAAATGAAAAAAATAGACATTCATTTAGTGATCAAGAGAGTACAATATATTCACAAAAGAAACGTAACAAAGGAAAGGATACGTGATCAAAGACAGTAACATCGGAGACAATAACGACAACAAATTAGTGGTCGTGATTTAGTGCACTGACGGCGATGGAGACAGGGACGAGGGCAACGGCATCCTTAAGGTTTCTCTGTTTTTATTCTGTACTTCTCTCGAGTCTTTCTCAATTCTCGATTCACAGATTGAGTACACAAGCCGATATAGCTCTAGAATTTCAACTTAAAAATGACGTCATTTTGTGGCGAATACAAATATAAAAAAAAATATAGTGGGCTGACCCGCCCTGGCCCGAACCCGTTTTGGCCCGCGCCTTTATGGGCTAGCCCGAATTAACTCACTTTTATTTGGGTTAGTAGTTTAACCCACTCTTTTTAAATGATGGGGCGGACTGACCCGACGGACTCAACCAAAATTGACGGCTCTACATACAACACATGAACAAATCACGAGAAACTAGATTGCCAAAGTTACACATTGCTATAACAATGAGGCTATAAACAACCGCGGCCAACGGAAGGGAATGGTCACAAATGTATACTCCCTCCGTCCCGGCCGACTTAGGATTTTTTGAAATGGCACGGGAATTAAGGAAAAGGTAAATGTTGTGAGTGTAATTTAAAAATAGGAGAGAGAATGAGCGGAGGGAATAGTAAATTATAATGGTGTTGTGAATATTAAAATAATGAGGGGAGAGAATAGTGATTTAAGGTTTCCATTTTGGGCCGTCCTAAATCGGATGGGACGCCCAAAATGGCAAAAAGTCCTAAGTCAATCGGGACGGAGGAAGTATAGTATTTGCGAGTGGCAATCAGACCATGTCACATAACATAATGTGTTTAGCAGAGTTGTCATAATTTAACTCATTTTGGAGTCCATAATTAAGTTGTAGACTCCAAATAATTAAATAACACATGTCATATTGTATCCACCCACAACTATTTTGCATGTATAAAATTGCAAACAATAATATACCTCATTAGATGTCACTCATTATATCTCGCAAATATTTCACTTCATTTCTATTAATATTAATCACAATTATATTAAATTGTAATAATAATTTATAGCTCTTACTTTATCATGAGAACTCATTATATTGATCGGGATAATTTTAATATTCCCTCCGCCCCAAAATGTTTGTCTCATTTGACTTTTTTGTTGAACTTTAATCACAAATTTATGAGAGATTAATTATGTTCATGAAATTCTAATAGTTGTTGTTCATAATAATAATATTATTAATGGTGAATCAATAGAAATTTTTAGAATTTCATGAAAATAATTAAATTGTCATATATTTGTGGTCAAAATTCAACAAAAAAGTCAAATGGGACAAACATTTTGGAACGGAGAAAGTACATCATATACAACTCCGTTACCGCCGTTACCGATACCGTTACCGTTACCGTTACGTCTTTTACTAATTATAGCACTGTTACAATATTGTCCTAAGCTAATATTACTATCAACGGTGTTAATTATTTGGGTCAATTTAACTAGTTGACACATACTCCCTCCGTCCAGTTACATATTTCACACTTTCTATTTTGAGCGTCCAATTACATACTTCACACTTTATTTCTTTCCCAAAATGGAAAGGAATCTTTACTGTTCCCTCCACTCATTCTCTCTACTACATTATTTTAATACTCACAATACCATTATAATTTACTATTCTCTCCACTCATTCTCTCTCTTACATTATTTTATTACTCACAACACCATTATAATTTACTATTCCCTCCACTCATTCTCTCTCCTATTTTAATTTCACACTCACAACACTTTCAATATAATACTCACTCCTTAATTTACGTGAGTACAGTAACTGTGAAGTAACTACTTGAACGGAGGGAGTATAAAATAACATAAATATCATATAGAACAATAATGTCCATAAATCAATATTTTATCGTATCATCTCATATATACTCACTAGCCTAAGTCCGTGTTTAAGGCCACGGTTTTTGTTTTTTTTTTTATTTTAAAAAATAAATAATTTTTTTTTAATTAATTTTTTTTAAGGACAAAATGGGAAAGAAATAAAATAATGAGGGCAAAATGGGAAAATCCCCACTTGAAACTGTAGATACAACTGTAGCAAACACACCTTTGATTTATACTATAGATATCTCATATATGTACCATTTATAATTAAAAAGGGATAGTAACTTACCTCTTCTTAACGAAATTTTACTGATTATATTTTGAAACATTGTAATCAAAATGATCCCCTATGCGTAGAGATGTCCATCCGGTTCGGACCGGCGGTTCGATTCTGAACCGATGGTTAAGCCAATCGATTTGTCTTGAACCGTAACTGGATCGAATATAGACGGTTCCGATTCACGGTTTCGAACCGTCCGTACAGTTCCGGATCATGAACCGCCGGTTCGCCGATTTTGAAAACGATGAACCTTAACCGGACCGGGTAACCACCGGTTCCGGTTCAAAGGCGATTCCGGTTCAACGGTTCCGATTTTGCGCCGATTCTTGAACGGTCCGATTCCGGTTCGAACCATCAATTCAGGACTGGATGGGCATCTCTACCTATGCACGCTCTACACTACTACAAAATCGGATCGTTAGATGAAATTCTGGATCGAAAGTTATGGCTCGATCTCCTTTTGAATAATCTCGAAACACTACTCTCTGAAACATTCTAACTTAGGGAAATTAAGCTATTTAACTATTTCAAAAATAATAAAGGAACTGAACATTCCTAGGTCATAACCAATAACTGCATTGGCCGAAATTCTTGCATAGTCTATCTTCATCGATGAATAAATAATGCAATATAGACAATGAACTATATCAATGTCAATCATTGATTATATCGATAAATGAAATAATGCAATATAGACAATGAACTATATCAATGTCAAGGAGACAAAGCTTTAACTCTAGAGCTCGGAAATTAAAAAGAAAAATTACATTAATGGTCGACATGAATTGAGTGTTATAAGGTGGACCCACATATAAAGCCGTCTAGCTGAGATGTCACCAAACTCTCCCTCTGAAAATGAACTTTTTGTGCAAATTGTTCTACAAATTACTGAACTTCCTCTTCTTGTTCAATTTTTGATCCCTTTGAGTGTCAAGCAAAACCAAGCTCTCCATGTAAGTAATAGCCAAGCCAATACTACCTTTACACAGATCATAGTATTGTAAATTTTCATGGTCATATAAACACAAATTCTTATCTTCAACTTCTGTAAAGTGTAGAAGCTCCCCCTTCACCGTCAGTCCGAATGTCCCAAAAAATCTTTCACCTTGTCGAATTCTGCAAATTTCCGTCCAAGACTTGGAAACCCCATTTTCTCTCATCATCCATATATGGTGTTCTTGAACTCTCCTATTACTAAAACCAAAATACGGTGCATTCAACACACACAATTGTCCCCTCAACACCGCAATATGGTAGCTTCCGAGGTAAAATCCCGAACCTTGAGGGTGTACTATCTCTTCAAACGAGTCATTATTCATGTTATATGACAAAATCCTTCTCTTTGTTGCTAGCCAATAGATGTATCCATTAACTGATACTGAATTATTTTCTGTTTCCCTAACGGGTAAAAGTCGGTCACCTAGGTCAACCATTCTCCAAGAATCCGTGCTTAAAGAGTAAACCTCGACTTCAGTTAGATTTCCATGGTAGTTTGTGATTCTTACAACACGATAATCGTTACTCAATCTGTGAAATCCAATCCCAAAAGTGGAAAATTTAACTGAAGAGAAACGAATAGAACATGGTGGGAGGAGCTTGAGGGTTCTAATGGACGGGTTCCAAATATAGAGGCGGAAGTGGCAATAAGAAACCTGATCAGCCAGACAGATTAGGCCATTGCATGAACCAACGACTCGGATGAAGCTAAATTGCATAGGCGTAAAGGGTAAAGCCAATGTGGAACGAATTTCGCATGTTTTTCCAGAATAAAAGTTGCAGGTCATGGATGGATTATCACGAGGCATAACAAGTATGGTCCGATTATTATTTTCGGTACGTGAAAGATTTGTAGTGTGTTTTTTAATGAAGAAAGAATGATGAATGGCAGAGTGCCATGATTTACAAACGGAAGTAAACCTGAGTAAGGATTTTGATGGCAGCCATGAGAGTATCTCGTGTTGAAGGTTTTCACACAGTGATTTTGCGTTAGATTTCATGATATATATGGGTGGGTGATCTTAGAACTAACGGGATGATGATGATGAAGAAGAAGAAGAAGAAGAAGAAGAAGAAGAAGGAGGTTAGGTTTTATAGGAGGGAATCGGTGGGAAAATATTAGGTTTTGTAGTGTATAATATTAATATATAATAGTTACTCCTAATCCTAAGTGTACCTGGAATCAAATCGTGTCCTTCCACTTCCAGGATTTGGGGTCCAAACACTGATCGAATTATCTACTTTCTTCATCTGTTCATTTGAAAAAACTAAAACTAAAATAAAAATAAAAATAAAAATCAATTTATATTTAAATTTTAGTAGCTAAGCTAAGGTCTAACGAAAATCTTTGCTACGTTTTACATTTTTATTATGCAAATATATATATAATAAATAGTGAAAAATATTTTTTTATTGAAAAGGGCACTACCCCCTAGATTTTATTAAATATAAAAATAATTGTGATTTTTTTGTAAAAAGTACTTAAATATATATATATATATATATATATTTGCAAAAAGGTTATTAATTTTGAAACAAACTATTATAAAAAATGATCATTTATTTTGGGAATCACGAGATTTTGGGGGAAACTAGTTTCTCCTTAAGTTATAGAAAGTCCTGTTTTATAAACTGTTTCTAAATATTCACCAACTACTTGCAAGTAGAAAAAAAAATGGACTTTTTATAATTTATGGAGAAACTAGTTTCTCCCAAAACTTGCTCTTTCGGAATAGGGGGAGTAATAAAAAAAGTACTTTCTACGTCTCAAAATGAAGAAATACGATTTACCCCCTAAAGCACACGCAATCCTACTTTGCATTTACTCCCTAAAGCACACGCAATCCTACTTTGCACTTTGGGGCCGATTTTGTCCTAGAGTAGAGTGTAGAGTGACCTATTAATTAATCCGCAATCCCACTTTGCACCCTACCACTTAACGAAGTTAGAAATTTAACGATAAATGGTCATGTGCACATTACATGGTTTAAATTCAAAAACACCCCTGACCCTCAAGTATTGGTTAGTATCACAAATGAAATACTACTATTATCAACAGAAACGCATAAAGCATCCTCCAATTCCTTCTTTTTTTTACAACAAACCCCTCAAACTACTATGCTACATTTCCAGGCCAAACAAGCATGCAAAACTTGTAAGTTATATAATCAGTATACCATCCACCCATTTTTTAAGTACAATTTTATCTTCAATAAAAAATTAATCAGCATCAGCAGTAAAATCAGGCTCCGGGGGCTTCTGTAATTTAACCAATTCCCTAGCACTCTTAAGATTACGGTTCCTGTGGACCCCACGAAGAGCATTCGCCGCAAACCTAGAAGCCAAGATAGTAGCACCAAGGCTATAAGGAGAAGCTCCACCAGAACTATTACTAGCCAAAGCCTTTTCCGCTTCCTCCTCCTCCTCCTTTCGCCGGAGCTCCAATACTTTCCTTTTCGAGTATCTCCGCCAGGCTGCCTGAATGAAGCAGGCGGCCCAAGTCCTCCACTGCTGAGAATAGAAACGGAAAGTGTGCTGAACTTGTCTACTGTGAAGACGTCTGAATTGGCTGGCCACAAATTTCAGCTCGTCAGCTGTCAGAGCAAATGCTTCCACTTCTCTTAAAGCCTTAACGGTTCGTGTAGAAGATGGAAGGTTAGCTCCAGATTTGGGGTCCAGGGCCCACGTAAGAAGCTCCTCTCCACAGAAATCTCCTTCTTTTAGGAGACTCCGGTTGAAAAACCCACTTCTGCCCCCATCTGTAGTCACACTCTCGAGGCGGCCACGTATTATGAAGAGCATTTCATCAACTGGGTCCCCTTCTCGGACAATGTATGTGTTCTCTGTGTACAAACATGGCTTTAATCGTTCACAGATGGCGTCAAGTAGTCTCTCATCCATATTCTCAAATAAAGGAACCTGCAATACAATCCATAAATGGATATATCACCAGATTATATACTGTAGCTAACAATAAAATAACGGGCAAACTTCGGTTTCATCCATTGTAGTTTCAAGGGCGCACTTTTACCATTATACTTTTTTTCTTCCAAAAAACCTTAGTAGTTTGGTAAATATACCATTTCAACCCCAAATCAGTGCCTAAATCCATGCCTAATTCGTGCCTAAATCCGCGATTCTGGTATTTTTGAAAGAAAAAAAGTACAATAGTAAAAGTGAAATATCATAGGAGTACAACGGATAAAAACGGAGTTTTCCATAAAAAAAAATAGTAGTGGCATACCCTCTTCACCAAAGCAAGACATAGATGCCTTTTAATGTCCCTTCTCAGATCCTTTGGTAGATTTTGAACTAAATTTTCTTCATCCACTCCACGTGTTTCTAACCACTTGTACTGGTCATAACGTCTAACCCGTTCCCGAAGTTCTTGTGGCAGTAAACGATGATGCATCCACTGCTCTGAGTCACGCCTTTTAACTCTCATTTCTTCAAGACGTATAGTAAGAGATTGAAGGTACGTCTGTTACAGTAGCAAAACCACCAATATCTTAGCCTCAATACTCGCTCAATACAACATGGACAATAAAATAATGACTAGTGTGAAAAGCATACAGGGTCCTGATTCCCATTTTATCAAATGAAGTTGATTGCAGACATGACTTGAGATTGGAGAAAGATATATTCTCAGGCTCTCAAGAACTTGCACGTACTTAAAAACACCTCTGACCCACCAATAAATTACAAAACTTTATTGTGTTTGGCATGTAGATCAAATATTATTGGTGTCCAACACATTAATAATAAGCATTTGTGACATTCGTTGATTGGTGATGAAAAATTCATAAAGAGGCATAATATTGCAGAATATAGTTGTAACTTTCACCTTCCAGGCTCCCACAGGGACAGAATCTCTCTCTTTTCTATTTTGGATGAAAAGGCTTTACTATAGTTAATCTTTACGCATTTTGTAATGTTGAAACTGAAAGTACTTGATGAACATTGATTGACCTGGTCAAAGAAAAATAGTAGAGTAAATTTGAAATACCTGCATGTTTCCAATCAAAAGAGCAAAAAGAATAAGCCCGAATATGGCAAGGGCAATTGAGAATAGGGATTCCCCAGGATAAGTGCTGGTTTGAAGCCCCTGGCCCAGTGTGCTGCAGGAAAAGATATTGAGTTTATTAGTTACATGTCAAGATTGAAAACCTAGTAAAGTCATCTACGAATATTTATATAGTTAAATTAGGTATATACATCAGCAATCAAAGCAACACAATTACCCTAGGAAGCTTGAGCAGATGATACATCAAAAGAAACACAAGTATAGCAAATATTTCTAAACCCAGTTATGGAGATAAGTTTTTAGGTGAAGTTATCTACAAAGAACAAAGAGAGGGGTGATATTGGCACTAGAAAAGATTTTCAGGCACTCAGACTTGAGAGTTCAAATGATAATCTTTTGGAGTCCCTACAAAATTCAGCCATAACAAAAAACAGCAAATACTCAAAGAAGAGAGTGGTGGTGCATCTATCCGTAATCCGGACTTCAGGAAAATGTAATTATCTGCCATACTAAATCAAAATTATGTAATAAAGAAGATACTTTTCTCTGATCCTAGAAATACGACAAGCGATCTTAAAACAAAATTAGACATTGCTTTTATACTGATAATTACCATTTCAAGACTTCAAGAAAATCACTTGATCGTTCACAAAACCAAATATGTACAGAGCAGCTTCCATTAGCATATTTAGCCATATGCTAAAGCATGCAATAATTATCCATCTCACCTATCACATTCATCAGTAGGGGAAATAAAAGTCTAGATTCTCTAGAATAGTATTAGGACTTTATTATACCCACTAGAAATGTCAATGAATTTATAGCATGCACTGATCAGTGCAGAGGTAATAATCTAAAAGATTTTGATGTTGATCCAATGACTATACAGTTTCTTACTGATACTTGGACTTGTAAAACTTTCATTTCCCTTATTTAAGGCAGTATACTAGGAAAGAACACTTATTTCTGAAGAATAACCGAATTATCTTTAGCATCATAAAAAGGGCAAATTGCAATTTGGTTACCTATGTTTGTGTCACTGTTGCAATTTGGTTCCCAACAATGAAAATGTTGCAATCTGATTCCTAACATTGACATTTTGTTGCTAATTGGTGTGAAAATAATGAAATGTTAGTTTTTTGATAAAATTCAAGTCATGCATTATGCACTTGAATTTTTAAGAGTCATAATGGTCATTTCATATTCATTTCAACCCCAACACCACCGACCACTACCACTATTAGCACCATAGTCACCACCACTCACTACTTTACGTGTTTTTTTAATTAATTTATATTTTTGGATCGTTTTTGTTTTTCATTAACCAATTGTTATAAACCTACATCATTTTGATGTTAAAGAGTAATTTATTCCTTTTCCCCCAACGAAATGATTAGCATGCCCCTTAAAAAGTTATTTACATGGCACACGACTTTAATTCCGTCAAAAAATTAACAATTTGTTAGTTCTTATACCAATTTGCAACAAAATGTCATTGTTAGGAATCGACTTGCAACTTTTTCAATTTTGGGAACCAAATTGCAAAACTGATACAAACATAGGTAACCGAATTGCAATTTGCCCTCATAAAAACTGAAGACCAGGGGCGGATCCAGGGGGGGGCAGGTGGGGTCAATTGCCCCCACCGGCGGCGAAAATAGCACTGAATTTTTTTATTTTTTTTTGTTTTGCCCCCACCGGAGTTAGGGATTTGGCCGGAGAAGACGTTTTGCCGGAGAAGACAGAGTAAGAAACGTTTTTTTTTTTTTTTTAAAGTAATCAAAACGACATAGTTTTGATAAGTTTCTCACTTATTAAAACTACGTCGTTTTAGTTTTGATTAATAAAAAAAAAAAAAACACAGTTCATTAATTGGAAAAAGAAGAAACAGAGGTCTTATTCCTCATTCTCTCTCGACAGTCTGCGTCGAAAAACCCTAGCCAACGCCGCCGCTCCCTCTCCGCCCCTGTCCGCCGGGCGCCGCTGCTCCTCCTTGCTGCTGCCGTCTCTCTCTCGGTAATTTCCTCTCTCTCTCTACAAATTTGAATGGAGTTTACAAATTTAAATGTGTTTTGATTAATTTTAATTTCTTCACAAATTGATAAGTTTTCAATTGTATTTTTTGTTCGTTTAGGTTTATCAATGGATAGATTTGTATTAAAAAGGCCTAGATCTACTGCTTCTAGTTCTAGTGTTGGAAATGAAAATGTGGTTGTCGAAATTGATCAAAATGACATTGTTTCTGATCCCGGTCTACGAAAGTCAATTGATAGTTTTGATGTGAATATTCAGGACCGTATTCGTAGAGAATATGTTGCTAAAGGTCCTTGTCAACCAAAAGGTCATGCATTTCCAAAAAAAGGAATTCCAAGTCGTAATTTTAGAGATGATTGGTTTGGGGATTTTAATTGGCTTGAATATAGTATGTCTAAAGATGCCGCATATTGCTTTTGGTGTTTTCTTTTTAAGCATGGTAAAGTGGCACTTAGGGAGATGAAGCATTTACTAGTATTGGGTTTAGCAATTGGAAAAAGGGTCTTGAAAGGTTTAGAGCACATGTTGGTTCTCCTTCTAGTTCACACAACCAAGCAAGAATCAAGTATGAAAATTTTTTGAATCAAAAACAAAGCTTGAGTCATGTTATTGATAGAGGTTGTGCGATAAAAGACAAGGCATATCAAATTCGTTTGACGGCATCCCTAGATGTTATTCGTTTTTGCTTGGGTGAAGGTCTTCCTTTTAGGGGACATGACGAGTCTTCAACTTCCATAAGACCGGATACTTTTTATCGTTGTTGCGATGGGTACAGTTTAAGGAATGAAGAGGTTGGTAAGGAGACTCTTAAAAATGCTCCAGGAAATTCTCAAATGACTTGTCCCTCTATTCAGAAAGATATAATTAATTGTTGTGCTGTTGAAACAAGACTTGCAATATTGAGTGAACTTGGAGATGGATTATTTTCTATCATGGTTGATGAGTCTCGAGATTGCTCAATAAAAGAGCAAATGGCGATTGTTATTAGATATGTGAACAATAAGGGGGAGGTCGTGGAAAGATTCTTGTATTTGATTCATGTTAAGGAGACCACATCGATATGTTTGAAAGAGGCAATTGACTTGGTATTTTCTGAATTGGGATTATCAATGTCAAGATTGAGAGGTCAAGGATATGATGGTGCATCTAATATGAGAGGTGAATTTAATGGTTTGAAAGCACTTATTTTAAGAGAGAATCCATCGGCATGGTATGTTCATTGTTTTGCTCATCAAATTCAATTGGTGTGTGTGGTTGTATTTAAGGCAAATCGGTATGTTAGTAGCTTTTTCAATTATCTTGGGGATATTGTTACAGTATGTGGATCTTCTTGTAAAAGAGCAGATAAACTTCGACAAACTGAACATGATAGACTTGTTGAAAGGTTGGAGAATGGAGATATCAATTCAGGAAGTGGCCAAAATCAAGAAACCTCTTTGCGTAGACCAGGTGACACTCGATGGGGATCTCATTATATTACTATACTTCGTCTTGAAGCTATGTGGCCATCGGTGATTAAAGTCCTTGAAAATATATTTAATGATGGAGTTGATCTGCAACAACAGCGTGGGCAAATTTCGGGTTTGATACAAAGGATGGAAAGTTATGAGTTTGTGTTTATTATGATGTTGATGAAACGTTTATTAGGCTTCATTCACCCATTGTCTTTAGCCTGGCAAGCAAAAGGTCAAGATATTCTCAACGCACTTAATGGGGTAGAGATTGTGAAAGAAAGATTGCAAACATTTCGAGAATCAGGATGGGATACTTTATGCCAAGTAGTGAATTCTTTTGTGAGGCTAATGAAATTGATGTTTGTTAAGATGGATGACATTGTCCCAAGACGGATTCGCGTCAAAAGAGATGGGACGAATATCACTAACTACCATCATTATCGTGTTGAAATCTTTTATGAGGTAACTTAACTATCACACATTTTTTTCTATTAACTTTAGTATAATTAACACGTTATCTAAAATTATTCTTGTTTTACGTCAATTAGGTTGTGGACTCTATTATACAAGAGATGGGGATCGTTTTTCCGAGTCTAGTACAGAATTGCTTAAGTATATGGCATGCCTCAATCAGAAATAATTTTTCTAGCTTCAATGTCGAGAAACTTATCCGTCTTGCCAAACTATATCCACTAGACTTCTCAGAGATGGATCTTCTTATAATTCATGATGAACTTGAAAATTTTCTTCTTTCGTAAGACTTGATGAACGATTCTCGATATTGAAGACTTGTGCGATCTATCAAAGAAGATGGTTGAAACTATGAAAGAGAAAATGTTTCCATTAGTCTATCGCTTGATTGAATTGGTCTTGCTCTTACTGTAGCGACTACGTTGTTGAGAGAGTGTTTTCTGGGATGAAATATTGCAAGTCAGAGCTGCGAAATAGGATGGGAGATAAATATTTGAACGATTGTTTGTTGGTGTACATTGAGAAAGCTCTGTTCATAGATATTTCTAATGAACGAATCTTGAAGCGTTTTCAAGATATGGCTACTCGTAAAAATCTTTTGCTGAAAATCTCTAGTGCCACTAGTGCTATTTAAATTGTAAGTTTTTTTTTTTTTCGGTTATTTCCCGTTCTGTTGAACTAATTTGAACATGATTTTGTGTATGAAATATTATGACATTTTTCCTTATTTATTTGTTTTTCATGGATCCGACCCATTTTTTACTTGTCCGACCCGAAAATTTTTTTTCGGGGGCGCTGCCCCCGAACCCCCGTATAATCTTGCCCCCCCCTCCGGGAATTCCTGGATCCGCCCCTGCTGAAGACCACATTTACCATTCTATTGGCAGGACTTGTAACATGCAGAGGCTATCTAATACTAGATGCAAATACTAACGCATAGAAAATAATGGGAAAAAAAAAGGCAGGGAAAAGACCCACACAAGAAAGAAACTATCTTGACCACGAGAATACATTAAGACTATTGAAGACACATTTGAATACTCATCAAAATTAAAAAGAAAAGATTTGTCAAGCAATGTGAAAAAATTCAGTTCACCTCAAATTCTGCAGCCCCCACCATAGACAGTAACAGTATTTAGAAATAAACTTCTTGGACGAAACAATGCCAGATGACAAAGCCTGCTCAAAGATCCCAAAATCAAATGGTGGATTATCTCCCTCAACCGTGCAAGCTTTATCTAGAACCGAGGCACTGATATTGCTCCAGCTGGCATAATCCTTCATGTACTGGTTTCCGCAATATAAGAAGTTTGTGTTGTAACCACTATCTTTACAAGCCCTCTGCCAGCATGTATCATTACGTTCAACAGACAACAAGTACCAGAACGCCCCAACTATCTACAAATATACATACAAGGCAAATATATTATTTCCTTAACACAGTAGCTGATAATAATAATGAATCTGATACCAAATTATGAGTGGGGGGAGAAGATAATTGAGACTAAATCATAATTTGGAACCATGAGAAGAAGTTAATAAGGTACCCCTAACAGCATTTGCAGCACTCAAGCCTTAACCAAATCACATGATATTATATTAAATGATCTCAATGGACAGTATATAGGTCCATACCAAAGGGCCTATTTTTTATGAGCTTCTATTGAACTTGAATCAAAATGAACATCTGAAAAGAAAATGAAATACCCAGCCCTCTATATTCAGAAGCTCTCATAATATCAGCATATAGTTCACATAATTTTAGCTACCACAAACTATAAGCTGAAAAATAGTCAAGGGCTCAAGGTGTCAATAACCACAGAATCTAATCAAATGTGTGCTTTAGCTCCAAGAAAGATACCAAAGTTACAAAAGACAGTAAATTGTAGAACAGAAAAGGAGGTGAGAGGAAGAATAGATAGTATCCTCGATAAAACTCTAATATAATGTTTGAAACCAAAGAGTCAAAGCAACTGGATGCTTCATGAGGCAATAACAGATCATCATTCGTAACATTTGTCAAAGTGTTACATACTAGGCACATGCAGTAATTAGAATATGGTCATCAATCATTGGAATCTTAATTTAGTAGAAGGCAGATACTTTATTGTATAGTCCAAGTTTCATTAAGGACAATTAAGGGGGCAAAATCATGCACATATAGTACTAGAAGGGGTGTGAAGGAGAGCAAAACTGGAAATAACAAGACAAACCAAAAATACTCGTTGCAAATAAAATGAGTCTTGGGCGCCAGAGTAATATGCGAAGCTACAAGAAGCATAACCCAATGGAAAAGGAGATCAACCAGATAGTGTATACAGAACCGCTATCGACGAGTTTGCCCTGTTTGCTCTACCCTCACTCTTGGAATGAAACAACGGCCAACAAGAAAATTACGGGTATCATACTGTTTCCTACATTTCTAAATATCAATACATTGCATGGCTCAGAAATGTCAAACCAACCTCCCTAAAGTTAAACCTAAAGCTGGAATATAAGGTGTTGTGAGAACTACATATGTAAATTATAATAAACTACTTTTCAAAATGCTCTTGATCAAGAACAAATTTGAAAGGCTTTGCACATGATATAACATCAAGTCAACTGAAAAGCAGCAGTGAATCTTTATAAGAACAAGGCCTGCAAACTGAAATGGTCGCTTACATGACTAGCAAGCATATACAGCAGCAAATAGTAGGCAGCGCCTGCCCATGCAGTTTCAGCAATAACACCAGCAGTCCTCTTCAATTCAGAAGTTAAGGGTACGATCCGAATAAATCTGGGAATATATTGAAGCAAGATTATGAAAAGTAGTGCTTGTTTTGTATGAAGTACATCATAACCTTTAGAGCTATGCAGAAATCTCCAAACAACTATCTGCAAAATTTAAATTTAAATGATTAGAATGTTTATCAAAGCATTCTTCACCCATATCCTGGATACATACAAGAAAAAAAAAAAGCATAAACCAAGTAAATGCATTTCCCATACAAAAAACAGAAACACATATCCATTCCACAATAAGATAATATATGAGGACCAAGTTGATTGTTAAATATATCAAGGAACTTTATCAAACAAAAGTTCAATATACAAAATGCATTTTTGGCTAGTATCCTTGAAAGAAGTTTATCAGAGTTCTCATGGTAGAAGTACTAGAGAGAATTTCGAGAATTTCTCGATTTAAAACTCCAAAGCACTCAAGTTTCCATTAATATATAAAGTGAGTTAGTTTATGAAAAAAAAATTGTTGATGAAACTATGCTTAGTGTACATGTCAATGCTATACAGCATATAAACAATGCAATTCATCCACAAGTGAAGATGCGGTGGTCATACCAAACCAAAGCTCATCAAGTTATCAGATTATATTGTAAGTTTGTGGGCACTAAAGCCTTTCATGAACCAATATGGTAAAAAGTAACTGAACGGAACAAATATATCATATTTCTAATGAGGTAAAAGGGAAGGGCCAGTTGCTGAAACTATTATATTCTAACTTCCCTTAGGTTAAAGGCAAAATCAGCCTAAAAAGAAAATAATCAATCTATCCAGATGATCAAAATAATGAGATTAAATATAAATCTTTCACCGACCTGCGGTAGGGGTATCACAGCCAGAAAATCAATTATAAAGTACCACCGCAAGTATCGCTTAGCTATTTGTGCAGGATCTATCACAAGTTCACCTCGCCCAAAAACCCGAGATGATGGTGCAATGTAAGCTGTCCGGAATTGTAGAGCCATGTGGATCAGATAAAAAGCATCAATAACTGTGCGCAGAGTTGTAGCTATTATGGCTAGCTTTCGATCTATGCCAAGGCATCGTGATGACTGGTTGAAAACCGGAAGATAGAAGAACAGTGGATCCACGGATACTGCCGCGATACAGGAAACAACAAAGAATTTATTCCATAATAGAAGGAACTTGTCTTGAGGATCAAATATCTTTTTCTCTGACACTTTAAGATCTTCGGGAAACACAGCCCGAGAAACTCCTAATCCAAGAGTTCGACCAATTGACTTCAGTCCTTCAGATCCTTTTCTGATTCCATTCTTAAAGGATTTAGATGGTGCAGGGGGTGCATGACTACGATTCAGTCCTTCGATGTTGAACCCAGATTTATTCATTGCAACGGGCCCAGAAGGCGAGGATATTCTAGAATCCAAGTCGTCCAACCTTAAAATACCAAACACCACAAAGGTGTTATTAAATGTAGTTCAAGAAGTAGAAAGGAGACAGAAGATATTTATAAGTGCAAGTGTGTGTGTGTGGTACATCTATACCATTTCAAGAAATCCCCCTAATTTATCTTTAACAGAGAGGATAATTATTTTCTAATATGAGATAGTAGCACCATCAGCATGCAATTTTAGAGATCGAGAAATATAGAACAAGCTTTTCTCACGCTTATTATTCACCTCACGACTATAAAATCTACACATTACTAATATCAAGCAATTCTTGACCAAATTCAGGCAGGAAAACATACTTCTTTTTCTTGGAGAAGTAAAAAAAAAAACCTACTCCCTAAAGTAAAAAGTGACGTTCAAAGGGTAGCTATGTATAGGTACTGTAATCAGATTTTTCCTTAGTGTCATAAATAAAACTGCTTTCATCAAAAGAAAAGAAAATGAAGCTTCAGCATCCAACAGCAAGTTAGCCTTTGATATTGGTAGTAGTCCAGGTACAAAAGAAATGCATACTTACTTAGGCTTCATATAAACCTCACACTTAGCAAGCCTCCATGAACCAAGCATCATAAACCAAATAAAGTACACATTTTTTACGCCACATGCCAGTTAATAACTTCTTTGAGACAAACTAACCAGAATTTTACAGTTAACAGAATGCCTCTTTACCAAGCAAAAGTGATTCAGCTAAATTCCAAATTAAGACAATTAAATCATTTTATTCTCTTTCCTGCCTTCAAGTAGGCCTTTCTTAGTCAGTTACTAAATAAAAGAGATGGTAGAAAAGTATAACCACTTAGTAGAGATGCTTAAAGGAAAGCTTAGATACACAATTAACCCATCAACAAATGAGCACAAAATCACTACACTTAAACTTGAAGTCCCAAGCTTAACAGAACAGGCAATTAATATTTACACTCAGCTAAGTCCCAGACTACCTCATGAAAGATGCTCACATTAATTTAAGAAAACCTATAAACACGGAAGCTTCAAGGTTCATCCTTGAATTTCTCACTAAGTAAACTTGACAAAGCGAAATATAAATATTTACAAGAAAGAACTGAATATTCAGGATACAATCAAGATTTCATAAATAGACATATATACTCACTAGCAAAAAGGTCTAACAGAGGAATCTTCAATTCTATAGCCAAAGCTAACAAAAGAATTACCTCTTAAACTTGTCTCTTTGGCCACCCACAATTTGAGACTTGGATATACAGTCGAACATTTTGTACAATCAACACATAAATCCCAACTGCAGGCCAACAGGAGTGACGAAGTTAAGTTTCCAAGTGTTAAGGTAAAATAGTATAGATTTCAGGCCAGAAAACCTGTGATTTTTTCTTTTCCTGGAAAGAAAAGGGCATTTACATATACAGAACTTAGGACTCTATTCAAAGAGCCAAGCTTGCATTCCGAAAGGAAATAAGTGACTGTCAAAACCAACTTAAAGTCAGTAAAAAGCCTTCATCTTTAGGGGATAGATAAGAACTGCTTGACAATAATGTCATTCAGATGTCTAATGCAAATTTACAATACAAATAACTATAACATGTATATCTAACATAATTCAATACTATTAATACTACTCCATTTCGGCAGGTGCAATGTTGTAAATTCATCAAGAACATGTCAACTCATCACAGCATAGAGCTTCACTTAACATTCCTACGGGTTTGGAGGAATTTCAAGGATATCATTCTAGTTAAATCATCAATTTTTCAGTAGATCTGTTGATTTCCCTAATGAGAGGTGAATATTTCATCCTTTCGCTTGAAGATAAGATTATGATTCCATGATATTTCTGAATTAATTTTCTACAACTCATCCACCAAATCAAGAAATTTCCAAATATTTACCACAAAGTGAAAAATCTGAACCACATTCATTCCAAACAAAATACTCCATAAATATAGATCTTGCATAGATTCTATGAAGCTGCTTAGCTACCCATATTAGCACATAAGCGGGAGGGCCATTAATGTAATGGAACATCCACAGCATTAAGAACAATGAATGCAAAGTGCCAACGCCCTCTTTCTCGCCCTAAACCCACCACGTAACTTGCAGTAATTCCAGATTAATTGCATTCTACACCCTCGTAGGATAAGCCACAGCGTCATAACTTCTGATACATAATCAGTGACTCTAACCAAATTACTGTGGCAGAAAAGGTCAAAAAAACCGCGTGCAAAACACTAGAAACCCTAAAGAAGACCTTATTCCTTCTCAATCAAAATCCAAAAACCACCTTAAAATCAAATTAATAAACTTTAACAATCCATTAACTTAATTAAGAAACTGAAAGTTGCAGGAATAGCAAATAAAGATGATTCCGATCACTATACCTAATTAATTGCGGGAAGATCAATAATCATAAACAGTAGCATGAATATCAAAACAAAAATCAAATCTACATTAATTAGTGACTAATTAATTGCAAAATTAGATGAAACTGAAGAGGGTTAAGATGACTTACAGTGGAATTAAGTCATCAGATTAATCAATGAACTAGAAATGGAAATCAAATTTATGATTATTGGAGATGATACAGAGAGAGAAAGAAGGAAGGAAGTCAAAGTAAGTTCGTGAAAAGCAGTACCAAATGGAATTGGGAAGGAAAAGAAGGCGAAAATGGAAGAGAATTGTTATATAAACCCGTAAAATTGTCGGAGTAGACCCGTAAATCTTAAACTTCAAATAATGCCATAGAGTGAAATTACATTATTATCCCTAAATTCATACGCTCATTTTCTAATGGAGAAAATGACTCTTAAAGGTAATGTACTATAGCCTTGTCTATCAAATAATGCAACGTACTCCTTAGTGCCTAAAAAAGACAACGTACTTTCTGAGTTACTTTCAAATAATGCAACATTTTGATTTTATAATTAACGGGGTTAAAATAATTAACGGAATTATGACATGGCATCTGAGTTGGCAAATTGAGTTAACTCATCAGCAATTACTAATCACGAGAGAATACGATGAGTCCAAAAATCAGTTCACCGTGGACAACGCGATTTTCTTGGCGATTGAAGTGCAATTGAAGGGTCATTGATAGAGAAATATCCGAATCAGATATAGAAATCGAAAGAGAAGAGCTCAGCGACTCCCAGAAAATCGACATTGCCAAGTGGTTCGTCCTCAATTCCCCTCCCGGCAAAACCAATACATCGCCAAAGGTACACTCTGGTATTGAATGAGCTGAGAAGTAAGAATGTAAAACACATAAATGACTGTTCCTTTTACGTAAGGCCCTTGAATAGAGCAATATAAAGACGAAGAAGACTATGACAGAACCAGTTATGTAATTACAGATTTATTCATTCTAATCAAATTAAACATTTCGAAGTATAGAAAGATATCATGCATAGCTTAGGCTCCCAAGATTTGCACGCAGAAAGCACTAGAAAACATTCCAATTATGAATTTACAATCTCATAAGGGTGAACTACTGTTTAATTAGAATAACAACTTACTTGTCCATAGCCACTAAATAAGGCAGCAAGTCGCTCTTCAGTGACCTAAGGAGAAGAGGAAAATGTTAATCCACAGATTTTTTGAATACCACTTACAAAATCGAATTATAAAATGCAGCTCATTACTCACACTGTGATCAATGTCGGAAACATACACAGTCCTCCTAATACTATCTTCTCTCTGAGCTTTATACGCTCTCCCATTCAACCTCCTTCTCCCCTGGAAGAATTCAGTTACACCCTGGTAACATTTAGTATCAGGTCTTGAAGTTGGTTAAAATTGATCTTTGAGCTTCTGAAATTCTCTTGGGAAATTTTGGGTATTTTATTTAGTTTATTTCTTCTTGCAACTCACAAGATTAATATATATATATTTTTTCACAAGATTAATAGATTACGTGGAAGCTGCTATGGAAAAAAATTCAAACACGTCATCAAGTCGTTAAGTTTTGGTAACGTCATTCATTTTAAATTTTGAAAGTTGTATTATTTGATATAACTAAAAAAAGTACGTTTCATTTTTTAGACACTAAGGAATACATTGCATTATTTGATGTAAATGGATAAAGTACGATGCATATGTTGGTCGATTGCCCTTTTCTAATGTTATATACACCCGTACCTTCAACCCAAATTTTTCCTTAATTGTTATTCACACCCGAAGCATTAATAATGATGAAAATCTACCCCCTCCCTCATCAATTTTCACCTTCCCCCTCATCAATTTTTTTCACCTTTCCCTCATCCATTTTCACCCCTTTACAAATCACTTCCTTCAATTTTTTTTTTACATCCAAAAAATTACTACCTCCCTTTCCTTCTTCTTACCATCATTTCTCTTCAAAAATACTCCCTCCGTCCCGCCCGAAAGGGCAATTTTGCCTCCTAGCACGGAAGTTAAGAAATGAATAAGAAAAGTGATGTAAGAAAGAGAAAAAGGTTAAATATTGTGAGTATGAAAAATTAAATAGGAGAGAGAATGAGTGAGAGGAATAGTTAGGAGAGAGAATGTTGTGAGTGTAAAAGTAAAGTAGGAGAGAGAATGAGTGGGATAGGAAGAATATAAAAATAATAAAAACTTTCCTTTTTGGGGTTGTGCCCTTTTAAATGGGACGCCCAAAAAGGAAATTTGTGCCCTTTCGAGCGGGACGGAGGGAGTAATAAAATTACATACTCCCTCCGTCCTGCTACAACTTGCACACTTTTCTCATTTGGCGTTCCATTACAAATTGCACACTTCCTAAAATGGCAAAGAATTTTTACTATTCCACCCACTAATTCTCTCTCCTACTTTACTTTTATACTCACAACACCAATCAAATCATTATTTGCTACCCCACTTTCTCTCTCCAACCTCACTTTTCATACTTACAACATTTTCTCCACTAACTTTTTCCTTAATTCTCGTGCAAACAGTAACTGTGCAAGTTCTACCGGGACGGAGGGAGTATATATTTGTTCAAGAGATTCAGCAAGGCTCATGGATGCTCTACAATCGAATGTTAATGTAAGTTTTCTTCACTTTCTAACCATATAAATGTGTTAACAATGTCTTTTTTGTTTTCGTTGCAAAAAATCGGCCAGTAGTGACCGAAATTCAGTTCAGGTTCGGCCACACCCGGCCGAAAATATGAAAAGGTTCGGCCACACCCGATCGAAAATTTGAAAAAGTTCGGCTCTGATTTGTCGAATCTGAGTTGTTTTTCGGCCACTTACAGCCGAATTTTTAAAATATTTCGGCCACACCCGACCAAACTTTTTAAAATAGTTCGGTCACACCCAGCCGAATTTGGGAAATATTTCGGCCACCACTGGCCGAACCTTTTAAAAAAATTCGGCCACCACTGGCCAAACCTTTGTTATTCTTTTCACCACTTCCTTATTGTTTTATTGAATTGTTGCAGTATTCACTGAGTGACAACAACTATGTCTCGATTGATTTTGAAAGCGTTTTGCGAGACTACACCACAGAATTCACAATGGCCTTGTTTTTTAGAGACCGTAAAATAATGTTTGAATGGGCGCGTAAAAAGGGGGAAGAGCATGGGTTTATCATCGTAAATCGGTCGGTCGGATAACGAAAGCCGTAATTCCGCTCCTCGAATGACGCTTGTTTGTGAATGCTGGGGGACATACAAGGAAAAACCAATCTCTCTGTCCTCTCAAGAATCTGTCAACAATGAAATATTAAAAAAGAAAAATAGAGAGAGCGGAACAAAGAAATGCGATTGTAAGTTTCAGTTGAACGCCAAACAAGTCACGGTTGATGGTGAATGGCAATTAAAAGTGGTTTGTGGCATTCACAATCATCCGATTTGCCAATTCATGTTGGGTCACTCTTATGCCGGTAGACTACAGAAACCAGAGGAGGAGTACGTGATAGAAATATCAGATGCAAATAGCCGACCGAAGGATATTTTATATGGATTAAAAGAGAAATTTCTGGAAAACAAGTCGTTAATACGGACTATTTATAATGCACGAGTGAAGAGCATGGCAACTGAGCATGCGGGTCATTCTCAAATCCAACAGCTCATGTTTAAATTGAACGATCATGCTTATCACTTTGAATATCGGAAATGCGAGGATACAAATGTCATTAAGGAGATATTCTTTGCTCTACGAAAATCAATGCCACGCAAACCAAAACTGATTTGTATATGCTATGTCAACGGTAATCATTACATTCATGCCAAGTTGAAGGAAGGATGTCCATTGCCACCACTACCGTACAAATGGTATGAAGAACGTCATGAACGTGCAACCGGATGGCTAGCCCATTATCAAGATCGATTAATACAAGTACCCGTAACATCAACTCATGTAATTGATATTAAATAATTTTATTTATGTTAATATTATGACTTATGGTGTTACATATCTTTAGATAATTTTCATTTATGAGTAAATTTCATTTAAAATTATATTTAAAATTTAATCAACTACTCCCTCCGTCCCAATAAAAGTTTCACCAATTACCTAAAAGGGCGTCCCGTTAGAAGCTTCACCTTTCCTTTTTGGACAAAAAATATTATTATTTTAATGGGCTGGCCTACTTCATTAACAATAACCCTTAATTAAACCCAACTAAACACTAAATTAATTAACTCTTACCCAGTGCGGCCCAACCCAAAATTAAAAACCCTAAATTTATTTTCAAAAGCCACTCTCTCTCCTCACATTTTCTCTCTCTCCTCACATTTTCTCTCTCGTCCCTTTGTTGTTCATCTTACGATGAAACCCTAGTCTCTCTATCTCCGTCTCCCTCATCGATTACACCAGAAAATATAACCTCTAATCTTCAATTTTCTCTTCTCTTTGTTCTCCTTGTCGAATGGATTCGACATTTTCTATCAATTTCCCAGATGAATCGTCCATGGCGACGAACGATGTTTCAATCGTTGCCGGCGATTCGTCAAATTTCTCCTTTTTTTGTCCATTAATGGTGAATCGGTGGTGGGGGAACCAATTCCTTCGGTGGTGGGGGAACCAATTCCTTCGGTGGTGGAGGAAACAGAAGTGTATCAAAACATTTTTGGGGAAACTTTGACTCAAGCAAACCTAAGTATCATTCCATTATCAGTTTTTAATGAGCCATGGTGGTCTTTGTCGAAGGAGCTCGATGAGATATTTGCTCGAAATGGTCCACAAACGTACTATCGATTTACGGAGGATAACTCTGTCTATGAATGGACTCCCCCCATTCCAGAACCTGCTATGTCACCCTTCCAGAAAAAGGTTGCAAGCCACAACCTTAACTTGTTGATGTTGGGTTTTCAGTGTCCCGCTGTACAACGTTGGCTCAAGGAACAGGTTCATGTTTTCTTTTCGCAATTCAATTCTTTTTCTAGTTTGAGTACATTGTTGGGAGTTGGTAAAAATTACTCTGTGAAATGATGAATATGGCTTCTTGACCTATTTTGCGATTTTTGTTCAACTGCTCACTCTTAGTTGCATTGGTGTGAACTTTCATTGCCTTGGTCTGCATATGAGGTATTTGTTTGATCAGCATCTGATAAGAACTTTTATGAACACTGTGTTTGAGCCTGATTTGAGTTGAGATAGGTAATCTAATGAGTTGAACCAACCCAAATCATTGATATTTGTGTCTGGTGAATTTGTGGCTGAAACTTTAGTTGGATGTTAAATCCATCTGAGCTTGATGCTGCTCTGAAATCAACATCATCATTGTTGATGTGTGGTGGTGCATTATCCCATTGGATTATTATGTCTTTGCTTGATGTTACAGGCCATTTACCCTTAATTGCCGGAAGAAGTTGGTTGATCAGCATGTTCTTTGTGGCTGCTGTGTTGACTGAATCCAATGGTTTTGTAACAATTACTCCTGCTACTCTGTTCTTGTTGTTTCTCTTTGCTGGTTCTCTTGTGATGAATGACAGGTTTACCTTCATTTCTCTGGTGAGTCACCTTACTCCAATATGTGAACACTCTCCTCCTTGTTATTCCAAATTTTGTTGCAGCCACTTGAATATAACCTCTAGGAAGTTTCCCATCAACCAAACCTTCGATCAAGAATTGGCCCAGCATGTTCATTTGATTTGAAGTCAAATTTGGTTTGGCTAACAAGTTGCACTCCGATCTTCGACTGCTACTGGGTTCACCCATTTTGTACTTGCTGTTATGATTATTATTTTTTTAACTGTAGGCTGTTCTCTTTGTTCTTCTGGTTGAAGAACTTTTGGTAATGGTGGAGTATGTAATTATGAAGATACAGGTTTATAAATATGGAGGGTTTATAAATATGGAGGGAATGTAATTATGGAGGGAATGTTTGAATTCTGAAGTGGGTTGTCTTGGTAATAGTGTTGTAATTTGAATTTTCATTAACAGTGTTGTAATTTGAAGTTTGGTGGGAAAAATTAGTGCTTGCTTTTGATTTCCTTACCTCCCCTAATTGAAGATTAAATTTTCTCTCTCCTATTACTTTTGAATATAAATATTGGTTTCTTAATATTTGTGTCCACCCAAAAGGGTGAAGCACTTATTGGGACGGAGGGAGTATAAATTAATATTTAATTAACTCATGTAATACAAGTAACCTTAAATTAATCTTAAATTTATAAAATTTAACTACCTTTAAATTAACTTTTTTAATGACGGGAAACACATTGTTACGTCCCGTCTTAATAAACAGAAAAAAAATGGAAAAAAAAAACATTTTTGAATGGTTCGGCAGGTAGTGACTGATTTATATCAAATAATTCGGTCAGTACTACTGACCGAAAAACTTAAAAATGTTCGGTCAGTACTGGCCGAACCTTTGTAATTAGGGCAAAAAAAAAAAATACTTTGGCATATTATTTGGGTACAGAACATTGTTTTTTCATGAACGTTTTTAAAAAAAAAACGCTTATTAGGACTTTCGGCCAGTAGTGGCAGAACAGAAATGGGGTTTTCGGTCAGTACTGTACTGACCGAACTTCTTGAATATTTCGGTCAGTACTGGCCGAACTTTTGTTACATGGGCAAAAAAAAATTAAAAAATTTTAGCCTGTGATTTTGGTACGTAACAATGTTTTTTCGTGAACGTTTTAAAAAAAAAACGCTTATTAAGGCTTTCGGTCAGTAGTGGCCGAACAGAAATGGGGTTTTCGGTCAGTACTGGGCGAACCTTTTGAATGGTTCGGTCAGTACTGGCCGAATTTGTTACATGGGCAAAAAAATTTAAAAAAATTTTAGGCTATGATTTTGGTACATAAAAATGTTTTTTCATGAACTTTTTCCAAAAAAAAAATACACTTAATAGGGGTACATAACATTGTTTTTGAATATTTTAGGCTATTATTGGGATACATAACATTGTTTTTTAATATTACAATAAAAATACACTTAATATTTCATGAGAAATTGTTCAAACTTGGAAGGTTTTTCAATGACATAATACAAAACTAATCGAGTTGTACAAGCATTCCAAACACCAAATACAAAACCAAAAATAATTGTTCATACATTGTTTCAAATACATCTTACAAAGATCAAAAAATACAAATCTAATGTCGTCTTCTATGGCCCTGAGAAGTTGATGGCCGTGATGGGATTTGAGTTGATGTCACTACTCTAAAGTTGACTTCCATAGCCTCCTGTGCACTAATCGAGTGATCTCCGTCTGTCCATCTTTCAACAATAGGAATCATCACGTCCCGGACATTCATAATCATATCCCACGGATTAGGGGCAGCAACTTCAGTTGTCCTCCTGACAGCGTGAGCCCGCTCAGTTATGGGGTGCACAATAGGGTGGGAATATATAGAGTACCATTGCAGATAATCATCTGCAGCCTCTTGAGGCACTCTACATTTCTGGAGCGAGCGTTTATCAACGCAATGCGACTTCCAGGAATAGAATGATTGGGCAAACATGATCCACCCCACCAAAGACTTCTTATCTCCTCTCCGCATCCCTAGTCCAAGTGGAGGGTTTGGTATTGTTTGCACGAACCCAAACTGTCTCAAGACCCGATCAGGAAGATGTGATTCCACGACATTATCGACAACTATGGCACCTTGATATAGAGCGGCTCTAGGAAAAGGATATTGAGAACGGATACCTTCATACGACATCCAAATCACCTACAAATAAAAACATAAAAATATTAATATAGTTTCATTTAAGAAAACAAAAATATATGTGAGAATTACTACATAAATAATACTTACTTCCGTGTCCTTGATTATGTTAATATGTTGCCTCTTTACTTGCACGGAGGCAACTGTAGCTGGTTGAGCCCTCGTTGGTAGCCACTTCAATGTGAGCGGAAAATTGGGTAGATAAGAATTGATGAAATCGTTCCTAAACGCAGGGAACCTCTCATAAATTCATGCCTCCAACATGGTTAAGTACCCGGAAATCTGATGGCAGTTCCACCTAGATCATTTTCCTAGTTGCAGGTACAGATAAGCTAACGCTCCGACTCCCCAAGCATAATCCCCAATTGCCCCCTCATATCTAAATAAATCTAGGTAGCTCGAACTGACACACGTCCCGATCTTATCCGAGAAAATTGTGCAACCCCAATAAATATAACAGATATGCCTTAGCAGCACAGACAACTTTTGGGAGGTCTGAGGAGTACAAATTAGGGGAGAACTTCGTTCTCAGCCATTCTAAATTCACCAATGCCCCTTTGGCAGGAATTCCATCTTTAGCAACTTTTTTTGAGACTCCCAAAACCTCAACGACTTTATTAAGAGGTGGCTGACTAGAAAAACCGGGATTCTCAAACAAGGGTACACCTACAACCGGAAGCCCGTAAGACAAGACACATCCTCTAAAATGATGGTAATTTCCCCAAATGGCATATGAAAACTATTAGTTTTCGGGTGCCATCGCTCAACAAAAGCGTTAACCAACGTTTTATCCACGTTTTATTTTCAAGGGCACAAAAAATGAGTTTACGATATTTTATTTATTGCATTAATAGTGGATCCACTACATTCCAAATAAAAATATCAATAAAATTATTACATCTAGAATTTTGTGAGCAAGTTTTTGTGATTATTTTGTGCCCTTAGTATTATTCTATTTCCTTTAGATAAGAACCAAAATTGAGTACTCCCTCCGTCAAAACCTTATCCATTTTGTCATTTTATGTGTCTCATTGATAAGTCACACTTTTAAAAAAAAAATTATAATACTTCTTTATTAATGGGACTTACATGTCATACTCACAACAACTATCAATTTATTATACCACACTTTCTCTCTCATACCCACTCCCAACATCTACTTTTATACGTTTTCGATATTTCTCATACTCACTCACAACATCTACTTTTATACGTTTTCGATAATAAGTGGGTAAGACTTTTTATGGGACAGGGGAGTATTTATTTCAGTGTTCTAAAAGACCCCGCCTAAGGGCGCTTAGGCGCTAGGCCCCTCTCCAACGCCTAGTTCTAAGCCCTGCCTAGGTCTCGACTAATCTCGACTAATCCCGACTAGTCCCCGCCTAGGTGCTAGGCCCAGCTCCGCTGTCTAGCATCCGCCTAGCGCTTTTTAGAACCTTGATTTATTTTGAGGTGTTGGTAGAATTTAAATCTTCTAAATTTGCATCTTTAAATTAAATGAATGTATAGTTTTAACCTTGAAAACATTTGAAAAATTTATGATTAAGTATTTTTTTTTTTTTAGAAGTATTATAAGTAAGGGTGCAAGTGGTTCGGTACAAATCGCGGTTTGAGATCGAATCGAACCAAACCATGTCGTTTAGTTTGATTTTCAAATATGAATGGTTCAGTTTGGTCTCAAATTTTGGCAAACCACATGATTCGGTTTGTACCACGGTCTGAACCGCGATTTGAACCACATAATTGAACCGCGGTTTGAACCAAACCATAGCAGTTTGGTTTGATTCGATTTGAATTTTTTCATAGTTCGGTTCGATTTGAAATTTTCCCAAACTGATTACTAGTGGTTTGGTCCGTAAATTCTCCCAAACCGAACCATTTACACCCCTAATTATAAGTATGTAAAATCCTTGATCTCACTCTATTAAATCATAAATAAAAAATGTAAATTAAATTTTGTTGCCAGATGAGAAAAACTAAAGTAACATCTTTGCCAAAATCATACAAAAACGCGTTTTTTCTTAAGCTTAGAAAAAACGTGTTTTGATTTCCCTGCTAGTGTCAGTGTTGCCAGTGTAAAGAGTGTCAGTGCATGTATTATTAAGTGTCAGTGTTAGTGTAACAAAGTGCCAGTGTAAAGAGTGACATTGCATGTATTATTAAGTGCCCGTGTAAAAAAGTGTCAGTAGTGTTAGTGTTAAAAAGTGTCAGTATTAATGTAAACAAATGACTGTGAAGAGTGCTAGTGCATGTATTATTAAGTGTCAGTATAAAAGAGTGTCAGTGTAAGTAAAAAAGTGTCAGTGTTAGTATAAAAAAGTGTCCGTGAAGAGTATCGGTGCATGTATTATTAAGTGTCAATGTAAATATGATTTATCCTTAAACTTAGAAAAAAACGTGTTTTTTATAAAATCAACTCAACTTTTTTTAATAAAAATAAATATTCATTTAGGAACAATTTTCTTGAAAAAAATAATAAATAGCCGTTTAGGTAGGGACGGATGATAATAGATTTATGACTCTTTTGTTTCAAAATTAGCCTCTTTAATGTTAAATGAGTGCAATTTTAACTATTACATAAAAAATACGCAACTGACTGACTGAGATCAGCTAACATGAATTCTGAACTTGTCAAAAAAATTGAGAAAACGACGAAAAAAATTGTACAGAATTATAAGAGATTAAAGATGACAAGATTGTGAAGCCATTCATTTTGATCCATGTATACACGGAAATATAGTCAACATGTATTTACAATCCAGTGAAATGCAGCAAAAACTTGTTGTAAATTATACCTGCAGTCAACCTAGTACTGAAATGCAAGGATTAACAGAACACTATAAGCAACAAACCAGTTGCCACATGTAATATTAGTACAGTAACCATAAACTCGCGATGATACAAAAGTCAAATAGCCGCCCGCTCCATTGAAAGTAAACTCAAGACGAAGAATAACTTGTCAGTTGCCAGGGGGAAAGAGCTTACTACATCTGGCATGTGAATGGGAAGAAAAGTCAACCCATTAATCGTAACGCTTACTAGGAGAGAATGAAGATTGAAAAAGTATACCTCAAGTCAACACTCGGATCATCCACAGCAAAGGTCAATGAAAATGTGAATCTTTTAACCAAAAAACTCTTGTGCTTCGCGGTCAAATGTCAATGCATGCCTGTCATTAGCAACTGAGCTCATGTGCAATTACGTTTCTGGCCTCACTGCAAAGGGCGTTTGAGTCATTTCCTTCTATAGGAGGATGAATAACAACTTTAACAGATCCCGTGTTTAATATGCCTTCCATTCCTCGAGGCATGATTTTTCCAGTTCCTATAAGAGTAATTGGAACCACAGGTACCCCAACTTTTGCAGCAATACTGAATGCACCTTTCTGAAAGTCGGCAGAAGGATACAACGGTAAATTTCAGAAACAAAAGTTCAATGCATATGATATTTCGAAAAGTTTTTCTTTCTTTTTGAAGCATGATATTTCAAAAGTTAAATAGCAGAAAACCTAGATAGACATCAGTGATATTAACACATGAAGAAGAAAAGGGGTGATAAAGTTTAACATAGTCGAAGCTAAAATACACACAGCTAATTTTTTTCCATATGGAAGATCTTCTTGATTGTCATCTTCTCTGGTATAGTTTTCTACAAAACAGCCGGGGACATTATCAAAGCTCCCCTTCTGAGACTTTCATGATTATCTTCCATTAGAGTGGTACAAAATGTGTAAAAGATCCTTGCCAACAATTTTTTTAGGCATAGTCCTAATCGGAAAAAAATTAAAAAATAGCCCTGTGAACACCTCTAAAGGTAGCTTTGTTAATTGTGAGCCTAACTTACATATCTTATAAGAAAGCTTCAAGGACCAATCTATATGTTTCATATTTACCCATGAGACCACCGAGTATTTTTTTTATGAGCAAATGATTCTTTTCCATCCTAGTTGTAATCATTATTCTCAGCAACAATAGCAATTAAACTGACTGCCATGCCTTTATAATGAGGTAAGAACCTAACACATTCTCACCTTGAAAGCCCCCAACTTCCCATCCCAGCTCCGCGTACCTTCTGGAAATAAAAAAACAGATCCACCATTCTTGACAAGTTCAGCGCAGCGCTTAAGAGTTTGCTGTAGTCATAAAAGTGAACAGAAGTCAATTGCTCGCTTGACAAGAATAATAGTAATCTACCAAGGAAAGAATATACTCCATCCCAAAATGAATGTCCAAAAAAATTTCAAATTTGCTCTTGATCGAGACTCGAGAGCAAAGAAAATTGGATATTCATTTTGGGACGAATGGAGTATATATTTTGCATGCGTATGTAGATTCGGCAACAAAAGTTAATGAGCTTCAACAAAGAAAACAAGTTTACCAAATGGCTTCTGCTATCCATGCGCTTCAAAGGAATATCACCCATTAAGAACATGGCCCATCCAACAACAGGAAAGAGGAAAATTGCAGTCTTGCTAATAAACTTGAAACTTCTCCCTAAAGTGAGAAGGGTATATATGTCCAAAAAGCTCTGATGGTTAGAAATATATACAGCAGGAGAATCACTTGGAGGCAAATTCTCCAACCCCTCGTATTTGATCTTAAAAAATGGGGTCACCGTCAAAGTTGCCCAGATTTTCGCGATAAGATGGTGAAATTTCCTACAGTATTGATCCATTAAGAGTACTAAAGGATGTCCAACCACCATAAGCACAAACAGAATTAGGGCAACAGCAGAAGTAACAGCATAAAAGCAAGCTCCTCTAACTTTTGGGACCAGCTGAAGGTCTGCACTTAAATATAGAAGGGAAGCGGAGGAGTTAGAATAACAAAGTTAGGAAAGTAGAATGTAAGGTGGCTAAAGCTAAAGGCCCATTGAGAAGAACCTGAAAGTTGATAGGCAGCAGCGGGAGATCCGGTACCAGCAATTTCAGATCTTACTATAATGTTTTTTGACAAACTATCCCGGGATTGCCATCTATAATCATATGATAGTCCACTAAACGTCTCTTTTAGGTTAAAGTTGTGGAATGCAGATGAAGCACATTTCCTTTTACTACATAGATTGCTATATCGTACACCGTCTGTACAAAAGGATAGCGACTGAGTAACTTAGAGGGGCAAAACCTCCAGATTTTGATAACCATGCATTAGAAAGATTATTATGGAGATAGAAAGACACTGAAGATCCTAAATAGAGCAACAGAGACCCTTCTCTTAAGTACTGAAGATCCTAAAAAGAGTAATGGAGGACGTATTCTTAATATTTGAAGGAAAAGAATTAACTACCTGAGAGCCATTAGAATTTATGAAACAGTCTTTTTAAATGTGTAGATAAAGATTAAAATCTGGCTTCAAATGAACCACCAAAACTTTCCCATATAGAGAATGGGGACATAGCACGATCTTGAAATTCATGATTATACATTCATTACTGGAATAAATATATGCAAACTTGTATGTGTTCGAGCTAGTAAAAATTGATTGAAATGAACCAAACCAGTTTAAAGATATTGTGTTGTGATGATCATCTGATGTAATGAACAAGCGATCCAATATTCCTTAGTACATACTAAGAAATACTACCTCCGTCCCAAAATGAATGTCCAAATAAATTTCAAATTTGCTCTTGATCAAGAGCATATTTGAATTTTTTTGAGATTCATTTTGGGTCGCAGGGAGTAATTAGTTATATAGTATAATATCACAGCCCATTCACCTTTGATTTGGGCCTGAGTTCTGTACTAACTCCTCTAGTCTAAAATCAACCACTCTGCAGCTTTAACCATATCTAATTGTGAATAAATAATAATTCCTCTGCTATAACCAATGAACTGCTAAACGTTCTACCTGCAATCTAGTCCATTTATCACATATGTAAAAATGATATAGCTCCTTGAAGAGTAGATATGAAGATAATGGTAAAAATATTCATGAGGGGTTCAGATCTCATAAGGATTGAATTAGTTACCAAGCAAGTACTCCCCCAATATATTCAAAATTTACAATTAGAATTCAACTTCTAGACTCATTTGCACCAATTATATTGCGCTTGAAACGTCTGGTAAACTAGAATTCAACAGTCATACCAAAACATAAGCAAATGCTAAAAGTTGGTTACAAACCTTTAAATCTCACATGGTAAATACAGAGGAAAAAAGTAAATCCTTTAGCGTTGATTAGAGGCTCAAAACTGAGAAGGAGAAAGACAAGGAAGGAGTAGACTGCACTCTTTAACTAAGGCGCCTTGCTTCGAGATTAAAAGTATGATATTCATTAACGACAGTAAAATTAAAGAATAATTATAATGCAGTTAATCAAAGGGCGGATCTGAAGCTCCTCACAGATTTTAAAATTGCAATATAATGCTGCAGAATCAGAATTAAGATTAATCATCATAGAGAATGAAGTCAATGAACAACAAAGGGAATCCATCAAAACCAAATGATATGTGTCAACACCATAGTGTATAATTAGTAATCAAACATCTATTCAGCAGATACATGTTTCATTTTCATTGAACTGAGAAGGAATAAGGAATGACCCACTGCAAGTAGGTTAATGTCAAAAGAAGCTATCAAAAAGTTTGGATGAGAGGCATCTTTATGTGAATATGAATACTACAGGAATATTCACTTACTGCTTCTTGTATTTTTCTCGATTGACTCTTGGAAAGGAGTACATCGAAGTCTCTTGTGTGCACACAGCTGTTATCAGAAAAAAGCCAACAACAAAGCCACAAAGAAGATTCAGAGTATATTCACAACCATGTATAAAAGTATGTGGCAAAACAAGCTAACAGTTACATGTCACACATTGCATATCAGCTACACTCATCTTGTTAAATGTTCTTTATAGAATTTTTTACTCTATCCTTTATGATACTCCCTCCGTCCCGAAATGATCTTCCGACTTTTCATGTCGTCAACACAAAGGTATTTTGAGCAATAATTATAGGTTGATTTAATTATCCGAATGAACATCTAAAATTTGTTATTGATAGTATTTATAATGGTCTAAGACCTGAGTGTAGTGATAAGTATGCAAAGGTTGCTAGGTCGTCGCCCGGAAGCGACGCGCCATCTCTTCGCCCGGGGGTGGTGTCAAATATGCAAGGGTGCGCTACACTTCAAAGACCTGGGTGTAGTGATAAGTATGCAAAGGTTGCTAGGTCGTCGCTTAGGAAGCGACGCGCCATCTCTTCGCACGGGGGTGGTGTCAAATATGCAAGGGTTCCCGCATTGCGGACGAGTGCGGGTAAAGAAGCTAGTCCATGGTAGGTGTAAGGGTAGTGGGATGCGCTTTGAAACTTGGAACATTGGATCATTGACAGGGAGAGCAGCAGAGGTGGTGGAAGTTATGAGGAGGAGGAAGATTCACATAATGTGTTTACAGGGAAACTAAGTGGGTTGGAGAGAAAGCAAAAGAAATATCGCCTTGGGGTTTTAAGCTTTGGTACTGTGAAAGGATAAGGGTAGAAATGGAGTGGGTATCATTATTGATAAGGAGTATATTAATGATGTGGTGGAAGTGTACAGGAAGAGTGATCGAATTATGGGCATTAAACTGGTGATACGTGATGAGATTATAACTATTATTTTCGCCTATGCACCACAAGTAGGGTTGGATGCATCTATTAAACAAGTGTTTTGGGAACATTTGGAGGAGGTAGTGCAACAAGTACCTAGTGGTGAGAAATTAGTGATTGGTGGTGATCTGAACGAACATGTGGGGTCTAGTCGATATGGCTTTGAGAGCATACATGGAGGTTTTGGTTTTGGAGAGAGGAATGAAGCAGGAAATAGTATCCCGGACTTCAAGCGCTGGGCATATGACTTGAGTATAATGAACACTTGGTTCAAGAAGAGAGAATCTCACTTGGGCGTCCTATAGGATGGAGGTAATGCGAGTCGATTGACTTCTTCTTAGTAAGAAATACTTGTAGAAAGAGTTATACAGTATTGCAAGGTTGTTCCGGTGAGAGCACAAAGAACTCAACATAGATCAAAGTGGTACTTGATTTTCGAAGTAAGAGAATTTCGAGGAAGAGAAAATCACAGGTAGACCATGTAATCAAGTGGTGGAGACTTCAAGGGGAAAATCAACCGAAATTTGTAGCTAAGATGGTCGATACCGGTATTTGGGCGGATAATATGGAGGATATGGATATAGATTCGACTGACTAAGATGGTACATACCATAAAGGAGGTGGCGAAAGAAGTCCTTGGAGAATCTAGAGGAAATGGGCCACCAAGTAAGGACACATCACGGTGGAACGAGGAAGTAAAACAAGCAATAAAGGGCAAGCGAGAATGCTACAAATTATCGGGGAAATGTAGGAGCTACGAGAACTATGAGAAGTATAAGGAAGCTAGAAGAGATGCTAAGAAAGCAAAAGAAGAGAAGCAAGAGCAAAGGTGAATCGAAACTTTATGATAAGTCGGATACAAAAGAAGGGGAAAAGGACATCTACGTACTCGCTCGTATGAGGGATAAGAGGACACGAGATATCGGGACGGTTAAATGTGCGAAGGATGTAGACCAAAGAGTTTTAGTCTGGGATAAAGAGATAAAAGATAGATGGAGTTCGTACTTTGATAACTTGTTCAATGGCGGTCAAGAGCAGGATGTCGAGATTTAAATATCTCTTCGAGTATGGTTAATCGAGATTTTATGCGGAGAATTCGAAAGAGTGAAGTGGAAACGGCAATGAAAAAGATGAGATTGAAGAAAGCCGCTGGACCGGATGGTATACCAATTGAGGTTTGGAGATGTTTCGGGAGAGGGGAGTAGATTGGTTAACAACGCTATTTAACAAGATACGGAGAGTTAACACAATGCCATCGAGCGGCGGAAGAGTACTCGATCCCTTTCGTATAAAAATAAAGGTGACGCCCAAGATTGTGCCAACTATCGGGGATCAAACTAATGAGCCATACTACGAAACTTTGGGAAAGAGTGATCGCACAAAGGCCGAGAAAAATTGTGGATATTTCGGATAACCAATTGGGTTTATGCCAGAAGATCGACTATGGAGGCAATATGTCTTATGAGACAAACCATGGAGAAATATCGGGATCAAAAGAAAGATTTGCATATGGTTTTCATTGATTTGGAGAAGGCATATGATAAAGTGCCAAGAGAGGTACTTTGGTGGGCATTAGCAAAGAAGGGTGTTTCAAAGAAATATATTGATATTATCAAGGACATGTATAATGGAGTTAGTACTTGTGTACAGACTAGTGTTGGAAAGACTGAAGAGTTCTGTTAAATACCTGAAGCACTCTAATGAAAAACTAAAACACTCTGTTAAGAAATAACTTTTGCAAGAATCTCACTTAATATTTCTCAACAGCCAGTAGGAGAATCTCCAAATGAAAGGCAAATACTTATATTCTTCAATGATATCCTGCTCAAATGTAGCAAGGATATAAATAAGGAAAATAAAACTGACTGGAAAGATAATGCCTAAAAACTCTCAACAACTAACAAAGTAGTGGGAACCTTATTTGACTCAGCTTGCTCCTAACTTAACTTAAACCACTTACTGGCAAAATAACTAAGAAATAAAAATACTAAAAAATAAATAAACTTATTTCTGACGTGGCCTCCTGGGATTAGTCAGCCAAGGTTTCTTATCATTACTCCCCCTTCGAAACTCCACTTGTTCTCAAGTGGAAATGCAGTGAAATCATGGCCTTGGGCAGTCATAATCTTCCCAGCTTAGAATCCTCCACCGATCCGTGTTCCCACTTAATTAATAGTTCCAACAGATGCTTATCCATCCAAATGATGTCGTTAACCTTTGAAGGGGAACCCATCATTTCTAAGTCCTCAAATAAAGGTAGAAGACCTGGCGGATTTGAAGGTTGTTGACCATGTGCAGGTCTGAGTAATGAGACAGGGAATATCAGATGAACTCTCGAATTTGGAGGGAGTTCTAATTCGTGCGCAACAGAACCAAACCATCTCAACACTGTGTAAGGGGCAAAAAATCTGGGAGACAATTTTTCAAACTTTCGTTTGGCCAAAGAATTTTGGTGATCAGGTTGTATGGTATGGTAGTGATCACGAGGCGGAGGTAAGCGCTCTGGCTCAGCAAAGACAGCAACAAATTCTTCAAATATACTGTCAACGTTCCAGGTTTCATGAGCATTCATTGATTCCTGTGTAAGAAACATGGCTTGGAATCGAATGTAGCATCATTGTTAGTAGTCGACTTGCAATTTATACTTCTTCCCATTCAACCAAAAAATCATGAACATTTTATTCCAGCTTAGCCCGAACAAAGATTCAATGAGGCCAACCATTTAATGCCCAACACCGCATCACGCCTCCCAAAGAAAAAGGGTAGAAATCTTGTCAATAATTAACTCGGAGATTTTTACCTCAACCTCGGGGCAAACCCGGTTGCATCTTACCTTATCCGCTTGAATTTGAACCCCGGGAAGTAGGAATATCTTGAAGAGGAAGACGAACCTCTGCTACCACCGATTCTCGAAATAAAGTTATGAGTCGAGCCACTATCGATTAAAATCGAACCGACCTCCCTTTATAGTACCTTGTACCTTCATGAATTCTTTGTTGGTCTGTCCCAAGATAGCATTGAAAAGAAATCTCTCGCATTTTCGTACTCCACTTTTGCTTCAACTTCTTCGTTTAAGGGCGGAATGACTTCTTCATCTTCTTCAAATTTCCAAAGAAAGAGAAAGAAGCATCATAGGCGATGCCCTGGACGAAAAGGAGCCCCGCACCTAAAACATAGGCCCTTATCTCGCCTGACTTGACGCTCTGCATCTTCAGAGGAAACTTTTGCAGGTGTTGAGGCATATTTAGGGGCGATTGGAGCTGGTGAATCGGGTCTAGTGGGATTCGCTACAACTAGCGAGTTTGAGTCTCCGAAGTTTCATCGGTTGAGACATGTTCAAGCCGATTCCGAGTGTACGAAGAGCCGAGCTTAGGTCCACCCGAGAGCCGAGTTTTTTCTCAAATTCTAGAGCTAGACTTGCGGCTTCAGACACACCGTTCCGGGCTTCGAATGCGCACATCCGCCTTTAGTTCTTCCTTGAGACCGCCAAGAAAAATACCTAAGAGGCAATGCTCCGGCCAATTTTGAACTCGTGCTACTCGCTTGGCAAACTCCTGACGATACTCCTGCACGGTTCCGCTCTGCTTGACAGATGCAAAATACTCATCCGGATTTTGATATTCAGGTGGCCCATAGTGTTCTTGCAATGTCTTAACCAACTCATCCCAATACAAAGATGGTACGCCCGAATTTACCCATGAGAATAAATCCAAAGCATCTCCTTTCAGACTCATCGAAGCAACATCGACCTTTGAATCATCTGGGGTTTGATAATACCGGAAAAACTTCTCAGCCTTCAAAATCCACCCTCTTGGGTCCCCTCCATTGAATTTAGGAAATTCAATTTTGGTGTAAGGTGGACGTCTTCCCCTTCTTTCATAATCGTCTTCACTGTCTTCATCCCAATGTGAACGCCTTCTGCCATCGTCAATGCGTCTCTTGTCCCTATTATTGTTGTTTGCGGAAGCGGCTTCAAGTGCGGCAATTCTATCAGAAATCTCATTTAGAGAATCAAGTTTTGCAGCAATAGCTGCCAACGGATCAGAAGATGATTCTGATGGATGAACCACAGGCTCCTCAGGAACATTAGAAGATCTTGTTTTCACCATTGTAACTAAACCGGCTCTGATACCAAATGTTAAATGCCTGAAGCACTCTAATGAAAAACTAAAACACTCTATTAAGAAATAACTTTTGCAAGAATCTCACTTAATATTTCTCAACAATGTACCCGAGGAGAATCTCCAAATGAAAGGCAAATACTTATATTCTTCAATGATATCCTGCTCAAATGTAGCTAGGATATAAATAGGGAAAATAAAACTGACTGGAAAGATAATGCCTAAAAACTCTTAACAACTAACAAAGTAGTGGGAACCTTATTTGACTCAGCTTGCTCCTAACTTAACTTAAACCACTTACTGGCAAAATAACTAAGAAATAAAAATACTAAAAAATAAATAAACTTATTTCTGACGTGGCCTCCTGGGATTAGTCAGCCAAGGTTTCTTATCAAGTTTCCTATAAAGATTGGAGTGCATCAAGGTTCCGCACTTAGCCCCTTTCTTTTTGCTTTGATAATGGACGAATTGACGAGGTCAGTCCAAGATGATATACCAAAGTGTTGCTGTTCGCAGATGATATTGTGCTGATTGATGAGACAAGAGAGGGTGTTGAAAGTAAATTGGAGTTGTGGAGACACACTTTGGAATCTCGAGGTTTTCGATTAGCGAAGCAAGACCGAATATTTGGAGTGTAAGTTTAGCAGAGTTGGAAGTAGGAGGCGGGCGGTCACATTTGATGGAAATATTATCCAAGCTTCTGAGTTTTTTCGCTATCTTGGATCCATTATTCAAAAGGATGGAGAATTAGATGGAGATGTGGCTCATAGGATTAAAGCAGGTTGGTTGAAGTGGAAGAGTGCTACAGGGTTTCTATGTGATCGCGGCATGCCCAATAAATTAAAGGAAAAATTCTACCGCACGGCAATTAGGCGGCGTTGACGTTTACTACCACGAGAATGTTGGGGCGTGAAAACAAAGATGTCACGTGCATAAGATGAATGTGGCGGAGATGCGTATGCTTCGATGGATGTGCGGTCATACAAGAAAGGATCGGTTGGGGAATGAGGTGATCGAGAGGTAAAGTAGGAGTTGCGCCCATCGAGGATAAAATGAGGGAAAATCGTCTACGGTGGTTTGGACATGTGAGAAGGAGACCGAGTGATGCACCGACAGAGGCCGAATAACAGTGGAGAAATGATAAAATGGCGAGGGGTAGGGAAGACCCAAACAAACTTGGATTAGAGTAATTGAAAATGATATGAATTTACTTGGAGTGGATGAAAGTAATGGTGTTAAAGAGGCTGAGTGGAGGGCAAAAATCCATGTGGGGGTTGATTTTTTATTTTTTATTTTTTATTTTTATTTTTATTTTTATTTTTTATTTTATTTATTTTATTTTTATTTTTTATTTTTTTTATTTTTATTTTTTTAATTTAATTTAATTTAATTTTTTTATTTATTTTTTTTTTCACGATAACATATGAGGATTCATGTTAGCCGACCCCAAATTATTTTGGGACTAAGGCTTTGTTGTTGTTGTTGTTGTTGTTGTTGTATAATTAAATCAACATAAAGTTATTGCTCAAAAAGTCACAATACCTTCGTGTTAACCACAAAAAAGTGAGAAGATCATTTCGGGACAGAGAGATTATGATACATTCCACTCAACATAGTACAAGAGACATACCATAGAAAGTGTTCAGTGACCTACGACGTAATTAATGCATTTTAAAAATTCCATGCATAATATAGAATACATCCGTAACTTTACCTATTTAATTTATTCCTTTTGCTCAGCAAAAAATGACCTAGATGCATTTAATCACGGTCTATCTCAAGTTCAGGATACAGTCAAATGAGCATATCACACCATCTATAATCTAAACAAAAGAAAGATGACAGAAAATGACAGTTACCAATTGAATTAGCGATGAGCAAGCCATTGCTTCCTTTTGTTCCTGAGAAGTCAGAAAAGTTCACCAGCATCAGAGAGAAAAGCACGTCAGAGATAGGGAACAGGGCAAGGAATGGATAATAGAAAACATTATGAAGACCCACGAAGAGTAAATCAATTAAATTCATACTAATATTCAGATTCGCTCACTCTCCCCCCCCCCCCAACGAACATATACATCGTCATTTGAAACAAGAACCCACATTCATATATATGGTGCAACCCAATTCTTATTTTGAAACTGTCGAAGGTATCACACTATCACGAGACAGGAGTAGGGACCAGAATATCGACTCAGGAGAAAGAAAGGCCAGGATATAAATGGCATCCATAAACATGAAATCACTTTGAAATAAAATTATACAAATACAGAGTATGAACATCTTAATTACTACTCGTACTCTATAAAATCAAGAAAACCATTACTCCAATATTCTACTCTTTTTGTTTGTCAAGCAAAACATTGACTAACGAAGATAGACTACGAGCCTCTCTCTTCCCCGTGAGAGACCCATTGATAACCTATCACACTGGAACTCGGACTTCAAATCAACTTTGGACTTGTATCTTGGACTTCCTCTTCCATAGAACGTCTTCGATTCAAAGGCACAAATCCTAAGGGTGAATTTATCCAATCTTATATAGTATCAATTATTTTCTTGATGTGGGACAATATGACTTCAACATATACTCACACACACACACACACACACAAAGAAAACCCTAACAACATAATGAATCATTCATCCAACAATTCTGAAAATTGAAGCTTCACATAAACCAATCGATAATAACACCTCAAATAAGCTCAAAAAAATCTCACAATTTCATCAACCAACAGGCACATATACAGAAATACAAATTCAGAATAGAAATCCAGAAATGGAATAGAATTCGTGAATAAAGTTGAAGAAACTTACGGAGATTAGTTTGATAACAAACTTGGATTATTAGAATTGGGATGAGGCGCTTTCAGACACATTTGCCTTCAAAAATTCTTAGTTATCCTATGAAATTAAAATACATGGACAGTCGCAGAATGATGACTCTTCAACAATTTTATCCTTAATTGCTTTGGTAAATATGGTACGCGGCGTGGCGTGGCGCGGCGCGGCGGCGAATTAATTATTCCGTCCCCTAATTTACTGTGAAATTTGAATTAACATTTAAAATAAAATGAGACTATGAAGGGAATATTAGATGCTCGATTTGTCATAAAATGCATATCATATACTCCCTCCGTCCCAATAGAAGCGGCCCGTTTTTTGCCTTGCACGCAAATTAATAAAATGGGTGAGAAGAAAAAATGTTGTGAGTGTAATTTGAAAATAGGAGAGAGAATGAGTGGAGAGAATAGTAAATTATAATGGTGTTGTGAGTATTAAAATAATGTAGGAGAGAGAATGAGTGGAGGGAATAGTAAAGATTCCTTTGCCAAAAAAGGAAAGTGGAAGCTATTAACGGGACACCCAAAATGGCAAAATGGGAAGCTACTATTGGGGCGGAGGGAGTATTGACTTTATTGGCTAATTTAATTATTTTTTGACAAAACAAATAGATTATTAAAAATTCATGATATTGAAATTATTATAAATAATATTTTAATGATGTATAAATATAAATATTTAAAATTTCTGGAAATTGTTAAAATATTATTATTATTTGATGACGCCAAGCTTTTCAGGGTCAGGAGCGGTTCAAGGATATCTGGCTAGGATATTTTGATGGTTGGATTGTACCTAGATCACAACACAAATAAGCACCGTTAAGGTCAAAGTTGGATGTTACTCCAACTCAGGCCCTCGGGTGTGAGAGTAAGAATACTGAGTAATAAGGCTTTGAATACCTTGAAGTGTGTGTGTGTTTAGGGTTTAAGAGTAATATGGCTTACTCAATATATTTGGAACTTACCTTGCCCAAGGGGACAAAGACCTTCTATTTATAGGCAATGGAGTGGTGCTTGTTGAGGTAAGCAATGAGATCAGCCCTAGGGGGCACTTTGGTATTTGACCAGCTACACGTGTCCGCAGCTAATTGGCCCGTCGGGAGGGAACATTGACCGTCGAGGGGGTAATGGCCGAAAGGGACATGAGCCGTGTAGATGGCTTGGCGCATTAAATGAAATAGTAGGCGCCCGACCGAGCCGCATTGAACGCGATGGGGGAGCCTAAGAATTTGCATGTCGAGCGCAAGCTAACTTGCTCGGTAAGGCTTGATATTAACCGGAAGCGGGCATACGTGCCCGCAGTCAACATCGTGACCGCGATCAAAGGTATTTCGACGCGGCACGATGGAGCGGTCCATGTCTCCTGCGGCGTGGGTCTGGCGGACATACATCTGCGGCACGGACCCAATGGTGCGGAGTCGTGCGGGCACGAATATAGCGGTCGAGATCCTTCCGGTCTTTGATAGGATTAATGCGGGAGGACGCGGTCTTGACCTCGAGGCCTATCTCGTCCGCGGTCTTTCCCAGGCGGTCTAGTGGATTGCCACGTCACCGGTTCCTTGGACTGCATCGAGCGCGGGCCCGGGCCTAGTAGATCCGGGCTCATCAATGGCCCCTAGCTCCGAGTGTGATTATTTATGGTCTGAGCGAGGAGGTACTAGAAGCTCTGTAGGACTAGATCGCCGCTTTGGCGAGCACCAGTGTTAGCGTTTTTGTTGGTTGTTGCTTGGCCCCATGGGCCTATGGGAACGTTCGGGAGGCACCAGTGAGAGACACGTGGCCCCTTGCATGTTGTGCCTCCCGGTTAATCAAGTGGGCCCCTGGGAAGATGAAAAGACGGGGCGTGGTATGTACAGGGGTACGTGTCAGTCATCCAAGGGGGGTAATAAATGATCAACCGGCGGAATTTTCAAATTTTCAAACGTTTGGAGACGGTTCAGGGTCCGAGGCGTGGTTTGTGGGCTAATTAATACGGGTTAACGGGTTAACCCGTATAGGTAGGCCTTATAAATACCAAACCATTAAACCTCAAACCCTTTACCGTTTCCAAACCTTCAAAGAGCCCTTGAGAGAGAATTTCTTGCTGCGATTTCTGTGCTAGCGTTCTTCGAATCCAACCTTCAAGTCTTTTTTCGTAAGTAATTTTGGGGTGTTCCTTCTGTGTTTCTTCTTCATCTCTTTCTGTTTTTCTTTTCTGGGTTTTGTAAAATGACCACTCGCGAGTTTGGACCCCGCCATCCCATAGAATTAGGAGATGGATCCACCCCTGATACCTTTGTCGTTTGTAAACGGACGGGGGAATCTTTAGGAAGGTAGGGCTAGGGTGGATAAGGCTATCCCTGCATAGCTTCTTGTATTTCTGTGAGAAAGATGATTGGGGGCCGTTCGTCCCACCCCGATTGTGGGAGGCCAAGAGGAAGTACATTTATAACCGTGATGTACTGGTGTTGGGGGATCACCGTAGGCTAAGAAATTTTGTAATGGGGGTTTTGTGCAGGTTTCCCCGCGAGAGAGATCAGACTTTGAACGCCGTTGAATTAGTGAGGAGAGCGATTCGCGTCCCCGAAGTAATTTGTGACTGGGAAAAGTGTGAGCTGATGGATCCTGAACAAACCAATGCTTCGCGGGCACCGGGCAACGACCTGAATGACCCTTTGGACGTTCTGCCCCTGAGGACCATATTTCCCGATGTGCCCGCGGCCCCTAATAACCCAATTGACCTGAGTAGCAGCGAGGAGCTGGAGCCTCTGAACTTTGAGACTACTGGAGGCGGGGAGAATGAGGCTGAAGTAACTTCTGCCCGCGGTGATGCCACCGGTCTCTTTGGCTCGTCGAGCTCGGAGACCGAGGAGGATGACCGCGAGGTTGAGGATAGGAGGGCCGCGGGGACCTCCAAGAGGGCTAATGAGATGACGAACATAGTCGATGCCTTCTCTGACCCTGACTCCGAGGAGGAGGAGATAGTGGTGGCCCCTGGCCGGAATAAAGGCAAGAGGCCAGCAGCCGAGGTGAACCCTGGTCCTGGCCGTGGCCGCGGTAAGAAAGCCAAGGAGGTGGCTACTATTGACTGGGAGGAGGACATATATGAGATCTATAACGTTGACCGCAACGCCTTCCGTGTCCGCACCCTGGGCCATGTCCAAATAAAGGATAAGGAGAAGTTGCGGCCAGAAACCATAGCAGATGTCCGCGAGGACAACAGAGCCTGCGTCTTCTATGCGGCCCAGTTTGAGAATGGCTTGAGGCTGCCTTTGGACCCCTTATTTTACTTCTTCCTAGAGTTCAACCATTGCCTGCCCATGCACCTGACTCCTAACGCCATCAGGGCTATTGTTTCCTTCAAAGCAGTTTGCAGATTCTTAGGTTATGAGCCTTCCCTGTCTGGGCTCTATGCCTATTATCAGAACCAAATCAGTCGAGGTATTCTGAGCTTGAAGACTAGGAATTACTCTACCAGGACCTTCTCTCCCCCATCGAACAAATTTGACCAATGGAACCAGAGGGATATTTTGTTTATTGAGTCCAGATTTGGTTGGCCCTTCTCCAAACCCTCAAGTCCAATCCCTATGAAGGTGGCCGCTAGTAGTTATCCGGACCCATCCTCTGCCGATGTCATGCGCTGTGCCTTAGAGAGACATTTGGTCACGTATCTTGACCGCGGGGAGGAGCCCGTTTATGATGTGGGTTCTATAGTTGAAGATGAGCCTCTTTTGATCTACTCGGGGGTGGCTCCTCACAGGGAGGGTGCCCCACATGCCCCCAGAGTAGAAATAGAGCCCTTGCCCTTGACCCTGATTGGAGGGTGCACGAGCACTACCAATTTGAGGCCGACTGTAGGACCTGTATGCTGGGCGCCGAGTGCGATCCTCCCGAACTCATCGGTCTCTGATTCCTTTTGTAAAACTGTTGCTTTATTTTGCCTTTGATTTTTTTGAACTGTCTTCTAACCATTTTTCTTTTCCTCCAGAGTAGATCCCGAAGAGTACAATTTCTGATGGCTCCCTTAAGTGCTGCTCATTTTAAGGCCAAGAATATGAAGGCCAACAAGGAAGCTGCTCAGAAGAGGCAGCATGAATTGGGAGGTGTCCCGGGCAAGGACAAGACTGTGCCCGTGATGAGTAGAAAGAGCGGGGATCCCTTGTCAGCTCCCAAGGTTATCCCCACCACGGAATCTCGCCTCCACCCCCTGTGGTCCTCCCCTACCACGCCGTCCGGGTTCCCTCTCCAGGCCGCACTATCTCTTCCGGCCATCACGTGGATTCCGGAAGAGGAATGAAAGGGATGGGGAGGAGGGGCAAGGGCATAGGAAGCTCCGTAAAGTTGGGGATGCTCCTCCTGGACAACCACTGCTCCAAATGGCCATCCACTTCTCCCCCATTGGGGGGTCAAGCTGCTCGGTGGCTTATCCGGTGGCCCCTCTGACCACCCGCGAGGAGACTACGCCGTCGAAGAAAGTTATCCGATGTGCCCATTGTGCGTGGGTGGACATTTACACCCGAATTCAGCCAATGCCTCCGTGGGGATCGGCCGGTGAACCGTCTCTACTCCCTGACTTCTATAAAAATGTAGTTGCCGAGGAGAATGCCTCTGCCCTGGTGGGGGATATAGGCCTCGCTCTGACCGAGGTAAATGATCGCTCTTTTCTTTGCCTTCACCCTTTCCCCTCTTTCAATCTTTGTCTAATTCTCACTCTCCTTCCCCGCAGGTGAGTAATAAGGTCTTTGCGAGTGGGGAGAGCTGCGATACTTTGTCCGTCGATGTGGAAAACAAGACTTCCATTTTGGCGGGCAAACTCCGCGAGCTGAATGCGGCTCAAGAGAGGGTTGGGACCTTGAACTCCCTTCTTGATGCCAAGGATAAGACCATCTCCACTCAGGAGGCCGATCTGAAGGGTTTCCAGGAGAGGGTGACAGAGCTGGAAAAGGCCCTTGAAAAGGCGAAGAGTCAGCGGGATGAGCTCCGCGGGCATAAGGCCGAGTGGGAGCCTAGGAATAAAGAGCTCGCGGCCAAGCTGGAGGCCATGAAGGTGACCGTGGACACCTTGGAGAAAAAGGTGGATGAGCTGTCCGAGCAGCTGCTCCCTTACAAACGGTTGGAGGCGGAGGGAAAGTCCGCCCTTGATGATGTCCGCAAGGAGGCGGTGGAAGAATATAAGAACTCTGAGGAGTTCAAAAACTGGCTCCTTGCGGAGAATCTTGCTCAGTATGAGGCCGGGGTCCGGACACAGATTCGGAACTTCGCGGCCACGGGCAAGTTTTCTGTGCAGGAGTTGGCCGTGATTGGCTCTCTTGTTGCTACAGATGATGAATGCCTGCCCGGGCATGCGTTAGTTCCTCTGTCCGAGGATGAGGTTAAGGGCCTGGATCTGTCCGCAGCGGCCTCCTTGCCTCCTGTGGCCGAGGTGACTGCCCTTAGCCTCATCGCCGAGCTGGATGAGCTGAGGTTTGGGGAAAACCCTATACCCCTGGGGGAAGCCATAGCTCGCGTCCTTCCAAACGGGTCTGCTATTGGTGATCTCTTTTCTCAGCGGGCAGCCCCTGCTCCGGCCTCTGCTGAGCCTACCTCTGACCCTATAACGGACTTGTTGGTGAATAGGCTTCCTTCTCCAACTCCGGCTTCAGAGGCGGGCACAGAAGCAGCGACCACAGAGTCCACGGAGGCCCCCAATGATCAAGCTCCCTTAGCATAGGTCTTTTTTATTTTTTCTTTTTGTAATAGATGGTAGGACCCATGTAAATACTTATTTTTCCTTAATACAAGAATTTTTCCTCCCTTCCTGTGTTTGTTTTATCTTAATTGCTCGTCTTGTAGGCTTTTTTGAGTATTTAGCAATTTTCGAGCACCTTAGTACTTGCCTTCTTGCTTCATACTTTTTTCAGCATTTTTGACTAACAATTAAATTTTATACTCTCCTTCTGCAGTCAAATGCTTAATAGGCCCTTTGCCCGCATTCTTTGAGTTTTCCTAACTCTTTATTCAAAACCCCTTGAGGTTTTTAGTGAGAGTCAGCCCTATTTCTCTGTGACCGCGTTTGTTTAGCCTTGTGGCAAATTTAGGGGTCTTGACCCCAGTTTATCTATTTGGATTTGTTAAACTCTTTTGATCGCTCCCATCCATTTACACTTATTCCCAGCCTTGCGAGCCGTGGTGTAAGTCAAAAGCAGCCAAGGCAAGCTACTTTCATAGGGCATGTAGAAGGTGGCCGTGAGGCTATTGTCTATGCAACAGAAAGGTAGGAGCATATTTAGCATAGAGGCTCTTTAACCCCCTGGCATCTGTATCCCCTTATTGGAGGTTCACGCTTTTTGACCCTTTATTCAAAACCCCTTGAGGTTTTTTATGAGGATCTCATGGCGATCAGGTGAACGGGCTTATATGTAGGCCTTTGTCACATACAGGCATACGAGTAACGGCCCTAACGAGGACCTTCGCGCACTGAGCGGGGCGGACTTTCGGTCTTTGTCCCCGCTGACATCTATATCCACTTATTTTTGGTGGTGTCACACGGGCAGGACGGAGTATCCTCCCCGCGATCTAGTATGGATGTAATAGCCCTTTGTACATATATAGGCTTGCGGATCTTAAAGGATCTTTGCGCATCAGTAGGTAGGAGCTCATATGTTTGCTCTTTAACCTACTGGCATCCGCTTGCGGACATCCACTTTAGCTTTTGAGGCTGATGGGAATAGGTTTTTGCATCAAAATATGATGATAACTTCTCCTTATATATATATAGTCTATACTCCCTCTAAAAATTACAAAGATTTCAAAAGAAGTATCTTTTAAGGTGGTCGCTATTCCAAGCGTGCTTAAGCTCTGCTCCTTCCTTTGGTCGCAATATGTAGGTACCCTCCTTGACTATTTTGGTAACCTCATATGGTCCTTCCCATTTCGGGGACAGCTTATTGAAACCAGGTTGGGCCCCTTGGACCTCTACGCTTCTAAGTACCCAATCTCCAACTGAAAAACTCCTCCTATTCACCCTTTTATCGTGGTGCTTCTTCGCTTTCTGCTTGTAGTTCACCATTTTTTCATATGCCCGCATTCTCTTTCCTTCGAGATCGTCCAGGTCACACCTTCTGTTTGCCTCGTTTTGAGACTCGTCGAAGTATGTGACTCTGTACGAGGGTAGGGCAACCTCAACTGGAGCCATTGCCTCTGACCCATACGTGAGCGAGAAAGAAGTTTCTCCTGTAGAATTTCTTATAGTTGTGCGGACAACCCATAATGCGGTCTGGAGCTCGTCCAACCATCGTTCTCCTCGCCCCTCCAAATTTTTCTTTAGGGCGGTCAGAACTAACTTATTTGCGGTTGTAACGACCCTAACCATAGGCACTAATTTTAGTATTATATTATATGCTTTTAATATTAATGTTAATTTTATGTGCTCATTTTATGTCTTTAAATTCTTATTTTAAGATGAGATGGTTGGGAAATGATTTTTAAAATCTTAGGATTGCAAGAGACATTAAATAAAGCAATTTGGGGAAAGTATAAAAAAAATAGAAAATAGATAAAGTATGAAGTGTAGTCTAGGTGTGTAGTGTAAAGAATTAGAATGGAGGGTTTAATTTAAATGATTGGGAAGGCTTTAGTTATTTAAGTGAAAGGGGGGCAATTCCTCCCTTCCTCCTAAAAACCCCCAAGTGTCTCCCTTCCCATACTTCCCCCTTACCCCTCACTTCCAATCACCTCCTTTATGTACTCTTTCCTATACTTTTTCCATCACTTTCTCTTTCACCTCCTCAAGTATCAAAAAGCCATGGAAGCCCTCTCCCCAATATCTCACTTTTCAAGTGGCTAGCAAGCTTAATCCTCCTCCATTTTTAAATCCGAGTGTACTTTGGTATTCGGGGCAACTAGAGGAGTTCATCAAGCTAAGAAAGTCCTCAATCCATCTCCTATCCTAAGGTGAGTTATTATGACTTTCCCTTCTATGTGATGTTCATAAACTATTTAATATTGTTCTTGTTATTGAAATGGTTGATTGATGCTTGGAAACCTTTTTGGAGTTGAGAAATTTAGTTAAGGATTTAGAATGTTGTTGTTGGTTAAGAAAGTGGGTCAAGAGAGTAAGCAAAGGGGTTTAATTAAACTAGGAAGTTCAAACTTGAAATAAGATAATGAAATGGGTGGGAACTTAAGTGGTAAATAATCTAAGTCTATACTATTTTGGGTTTAGATGATTTAAGATGAGGTATGTAAGGTTAGAAAATCCTTTTGGTGTTTATGAAAATAAGGAAGATTAATGGGAAAAGAAACTATGTAAAAAGGAGTTGGAAATTCGAGTGTTGCTGGAAATAGTCATGGGCAGTCGCCCATGGGGCTTGAGCGGCCGCCCATGTAGGCAGAAGCTCGGTCCTCAGTTTTCCCTTTCTTGGGCGGTCGCCCAAGTGACCTTGTGCGGTCGCCCAACCCAACAGAAGGCCTTGCACCCTTATGAAATCTCTAGTGGGCGGTCGCCCAAGTGGCGTGGGCGGTCGCCCATGATCACACAGGAATTTTCCCACTTCCCTTTCTTGCTGATTTCTCCCTAGCGACTTCTTAGCTTGATCCCTACCCAGTACAAAGTAGTCTAATCTAATCCAAACCGGAGATGAATTAATCCTTTTAACCTAGGTTATACATAGAACATTTGTACCACTTAATGACACTTTAAATGGGTTGAAATGGAACTAAGGAAGCACTTTAAATACGACTCAGGAATTGTTTGGCAATCTTGTTTGACCACTTATAAATGTGACTTCCATTTGGTGAAATAAACTTGGATCCTTATAGAGATCATATATTATTGAATATTGTCTAATTAGGGATAATTATTGATACCTTGTTACCCTACTTGAGTACATATTCATGAATTGTATTATGTCTAGTGTATTACATAAATGTTGCACTATGATATTGATGGAACATGAGTATATTTTACCATGTGGCTATGTTGTTTATCCCATTTGTGGATTATATTTCAAGTAACTATTATGTGCTTGATGATTTGTTAATCAGCTGATGTTGGGGGTATAACATAATACGATCAATTATGGAAGTGTGACCTAATGTGATCGGATTATGTTATATCTGTGACCGTCCTACGTGGCCAGGTTGGGGTTATAGCATCTGTATTGAGCCAAAAGCCTTACAGAGTTGCTACTATCTTATATGGTTCCCTGAAAAATGGGTCTTATAAGATGTGAGTATTGCTTAAGCAGCTCACCTAAGATTGGAGTATTATTATACCCAATGTTGTACGACTATTGTTCAGACGGGAAAAGGTAAACCAAGGTAATGGAAGGTGTTTACAACTTTTCAAATGTGTTGTATACAACTTGTTATGTGTTGCATCTTATTTGGCATATTACTGCATTCATAATAGCTTGCTGAGATTTATTCTCACCCCTCTCCCTTTAATGTTTTTAGATCCTGAGACAGGCGGACCGGCCAAGTGAGGACGGAAAGGAGTTCGGATGTGGTATTTTGGGTTTGTCGGGGTACGTATAGGTTGGCGTAGAAAATGTATTTTGGTATAATTCTTTTGTGGAGTTTGTGTGTATAACACTTAGTTTTTACATTATAACTAAAGTCTTTTGTAATTAAAGCAGGTTGTTACTTTTAAAAGTTACTCAATTCTTCCTCCCATGTAGAGAGGAATGAAGTTATTTGAAAATGATTTTGTTCAGTATGTTTAAGTGGTAAGTTAAAGCAAAGTTTTAAAAGTTTAGGAAATTTGGGTTGATTTGAGGACGCTCCAGCTCGGGACACGTGTAGGTTCCGGGTCGGGGTCCTCACAGTTGGTATCAGAGCTCGGTTAGAGTTCTCGGGTACAGTCTAGCTGAGTGAGAGTGTGCGATAACTGACGTCGAGTGTTTGATGCAGGAGTTTGTTCAATGACAGAAAATAATAATGACCAACCAAAGGATCAAGGAAATGTGAGCAATATGGAGAGATAGATTCCTCGACAATCATTTGAGGTATATTACCTGTCTCCGGAGTTAGGGGTCATACTTTTATAAATCCCCGTTCATTTCGTTCTCATGTGGCATTACATTTCGTTTTTATTTGCATAAATGGCCCGAGAGTTGCCTTATGTACTGGAGGTTCTACTCTGATGGGAGAGTACCTCGAATCATCCTTGATTATCATGGTAGTTGTGATTAAGTGTGCATGGATTGCCGGTGGATATGGTAGGTATACCAATTCGTGAATTATTGTTATATTGACCTGAATTGATTGAGTAGTTGTTATATTTGGGGAGGACTGTCGCAAGAAGCGAGTCTCCTTATCTATGTTTGATTTGCCTCCGTGTGTGGTTGAGGCGGATAAGTCATTATTTGCTATTATGTCATATATGCGTAAATGTCGAAAGTATGGCCTAAAGAATGTGAAGGTTATTTGGGTTATGTGTTATATTTGAGTAAAAGACCCTTGAATTATCTCATGTACCGGTGGCAAATAAATTGGTGAACTCTTAGTTGAGGTTAGTTATACGGCCTAATTAAGAGTGGTTTATGGTTGTATAACTTGCGTGAGTATTTATACATTGGTGTCTCGAGGTGGAGACTAGATATATGAGACTAGTATTGAAAGTGATAGTCTAAGTGAGATTATATGGTTTATAAGATATCGCGAGTATGAGTTCTTATAGAACTGACATATATATATTGCCTTATGTGCTATAAGTATATTCTCTAATGAGGGATTGATTGTATTCTTGCTACTAATTTGAATAGGAAATCAGATATTTTTGTAGGTGATATCACCCTATAAGTTGACTAAGTGGTGTTTTTCATGTGAGTTTGAAAATGGGTTTCCATCAGGTATCATGCCAGGATATTGAGGCTTTGAGTTGAGATAAGGTACTATTTTAGTATTCGGATCCCTAGATAGAGGACACTAATTGGGATGATGGAATTGATGATTCAACTTGGGAAATTATTCGATAAAGAAGATGATAAGCTCAGCGAATTTCCGTAAGAATAAATTGTTACTATATTTAGGAAGGATGATACTTGGTGGTTATTTATTGATTATAGAGATCTCAAATTGGTAACTGGGAAGAATAAAGTATTCGTTATCACCTGTTAATGATTTATATGACTGATTTTAGAAACTAGTAGAATACTCAATGGTTATTAGTTGAATTTTCGGGGTGTTACAATTACAGTGAATAATTGTTTTAAGGATATACTTAAGACAACATTTGTATCTAGTATGGACGTTTTGATTTGTGGGTGTGTATTAGCTATGGAGAGGTAAATAGGGTAAATGTGAAGAAGTATAATAGATATAATTATTGGTGACTTAAAGGATCAACTTCAGGAATTGATAATATATGTATATGGTTTGTTTTGAGAAATGATTATCATTAGTTGAGAAAATAAAATGAGGATGAATCTTATTGGAAGACAGGATACTTTAGGATGATTACACCCTATAGGTCGACTTAGTTGCGTGACTCATATGAGGGATTGGTGTGATGCTTGGGAGGTATTGGCGTTATGCGGATTTTGAGTTGTTGATGGTTATCGAGAGGTAAGTTAGTTTACACCGTTAATGTTTAATCACAATTTGGGGATGATTGATCTATGTGAGTTCCAATTATATTTTCTTATTAGGAGATCATAGTAATTGATCGAAAACTTGAGGTATGCAATACGTTGTTATTAAGTACAATACCAATATTAAAGGTAGGGAATAGATGACTCAAATTAAGTAAAAGTGTTGATTATACAACTTGAGGAATTATTGGATTGAGGATGATTTACCTAGTTTATAAGCTTAATGAATGTTTTAGTGTTATTTATCGGAGATAGTAATAGTGTTGCGAAATTGTGTTTTCTTATAGAGAATTTAACTAAGTATAAATATTATGAGTGGTGGCTACACTATAAATAGAGGTCAAACAACAAAATTATGTTAGAATTGTTTTAAATGTGCCTTAAAACTTTGGATTGTATATTGAACTTCGGTATGAGCATTTGTGCCTTCGGGGATAGTTTGATTTATTAAGGTCAGTGAACCGTTTTTGTGCACATTAATATCTGTGAGTAATTTGATTATCTACCGCTGGTATGGGACGGTTGTAGATAATTAGATCGCTCGAGTTAGTTTTGTTTAGCTTATCAATCTTTTGAAATTTCTTAAAATTGTGAGTGATTTAGTTAATTAAAACTGGTATGGGACGGTTTTAAATAAATAAACCATTCGAGTCTCATTGGATCTCTTTTTATCTATCATTTGGAATTCTGAAAGGTGTTGTAGATTTGAGAAAGACATGTTATTTTGAAGATATAATTCGTACCGCAGCAAGTAGAAAGGCAACCTAGTTCCTCTATAATGATTAATTGTATTAAAGTTTTGATCCGAGAAATGATTTGATAAATTGTGGGGTTATTAATGTGGCGGTCGCAGTAGACTCGATTTTTGTATTGGAGTTGGATCGGCTCCGTTGTGGGCGGCCAACCATTTGATTTGAATATTGATCTGTCACTGGACCTGAACATAATTGAAACATTGAATTGTAAAATATGGTCAATTAATATTCCGTTCGTGGAATCAGGATCTTATTAGCATGTCCATATTTATTATTTCATGGGCAGTTGTTTAATGTTGTATTATGAGAATTGCGGATAAGATAATTGAAATAACTCGTTTCAAGTGAGTCAAGACGTAAGGTGGTTTGATCACAAATGTGAAAATAGAATTTTGACGTTGGAAGATTTATTAGAACATTTAGAGTTCTAGATTGAACTTGAGAGTATTATCACGATGGATTTTGTGATTGAGTTACCTTGAAAGTAAAAAGGGTATGTTGTTTTGTTTATAGAAAGTCGATTTGTAGTTCCTACTCATTATATAGGAATATAGTGATGTGATTCTTTGATCAAGTCCTCATATATGTTAGGGAATAGTTTGATTATATAAACCCCGTAGTATTAAATGGATTGGATAGACATCAATTGGGGAAGGTCCTTTTGGAATGTATGAATGCTATTAAGTTTAACCTTGTGAAAATTTGAGGAATCATTACTTATTGTTGAGGATATGCTACGGGCATGTACAATGGATGTTAGTAGTCGATAGGACGTATGGTTACCGCTGGTTGGGTGTGTTATAATGGTAGTTATCATTCTAGCATTGAGATCAAACTTCGTAGTGAGGCCACATGGTTCGGGAAGAAAATATCGATCTTCAATTTGTTGGGGTGAGGTTGGTGAAGCAAGGCCTAAGGTAAATTGGCGCCAAAGTTTGTTAATCCATTTGAAGCTTTAAAAAAGGTTGGTGATTGGACTCATAGACGGGCTTGGAGCAGCTTATAGAGTATTTAAAGTTTTAAATGCAATATTTTTAATGTATTTGGTTATATAAGTTGTACATACTTTTTATTTAGTTAAATTTTTATTGAGGTCGTGAAAATTCGGGTTAGTAATATTTGTATGGTATTCTTGGAACATTAAGTTGTAATATCGTATTATTAATGGAATTGGAAATACTAGGGGAAGGAATCAGCAACATATGAAGAGATTATTTGGGAATTGGAGATCTGAGGGATACATAAGTAAACCAGAGGGCGGGTTGAACAGCTTTATGTAAGTTACCAGACAATCAAATTCGGGATGAATTTTCTTTAAGGGGGAGTGAGTGTAACGTTACCCTAACCGTAGGCACTAATTTTAGTATTATATTATATGCTTTTAATATTAATGTTAATTTTATGTGCTCATTTTTATGTCTTTAAATTCCCTTATTTAAGATGAGATGGTTGGGAAGATGATTTTTTAAAATCTTCAAGGATTGCAAGAGAACATTAAATAAAGCAATTTGGGGAAAAAGTATTAAAAAAAAATAGAAAAATAGATAAAGTATGAAGTGTAGTCTAGGTGTGTAGGCGGTAAAAGAATTATAATGGAGGGTTTAATTTAAATGATTGAGAAGGTTTTAGTTATTTGAAAGTGAAAGGGGGCCAATTCCTCCCTTCCTCCCTAGAGAAAAACTCCCAAGCCGTGTCCCCTCCCATACTTCCCCTTACCCCTCACCTTCCAAATGCACTCTCCTTTATGTACTCTTCCCTATACTTCTTCCATCACTTTCTCTTTCACCTCCTCGGCATCAAAAGCCATGGAAGCCCTCTCCCCAATATCTCACTTCCAACAATAGCGTAAGCTTAATCCTCCTCCATTTTTAAAT